>JABSTQ010007625.1:0-32503 GCA_013358835.2 Ixodes persulcatus
CGTTCACCTACGGCGAACTGAAGTTCTTAGGTCACTTTGTGAGCAACGAAGCTGTTCGTCCTGATCCTGAAAAGACCACGCGCCGTAGTGGCATTTTAACCGGCCACCAACACGAAGGCCATCCGAAGATTCCTGGGACTTTGCGCGTACTACAGGCTGTTCGTTTATTATTCGCCAAGCTTTCTGCGCCCATCACGCACTTTACGAAGACGCCGTGAACTTCAAATAGGGGTAAGAAAAACAACAGGCATTAGACGAGCTAAAGGGATGACTCTAGTCGCCACCGATTCTAGGCCACTACGACCAATCAGCCGAAACAGAAGTTCACACGGACGCCAGCAACACAGGACTCTGGGCGGTACTGGTCCAACGACAAGAGGTTTGAGAGCGCGTGATCGCCTACGCTAGTCGGACGTTGTCGAACGCGGAAAGAAATTACTCGACGACAGAAGAGGAATATCTTGCTGTGGTCTGGGTCATTGCGAAATTCCGCCCTTACCTCTACGGAAGTCCCTTTCGGGTGGACACAGACCACCACTCGCTTTGTTGGCTCGCAAATCTGAAGGATCCCTCAGGACGTGTCGCACGGTGGAGTGTTCGACTTTAAGGATTTGACGTAAGTGTGTTCTGCAAGTCTGGCCGAAAGCACAGCGACGCCAATTGTTTGTTGAGGGCCCCAGTCAAGATGACGTCTGACCGCACTGACGATAGTGACGACAACAATGTTTTTGTCGGCGCGATGACCGTGTAGAACATGGCAGCCCTTCAACGAGACGATCTTGAGCTGCGTGCGCTCATCAAGCATCTGGAGGGACGAGAGAGTTAAGTTCCACGTTTCTTCGCACGATTCCTGCGGATCTTCGCTGCTCCAGAAAGTGTACTGCACAAAAAAGCATCGGCGGCATCAACTCAACTCGATGTGGCGGCGAGTTATCCCTGCGAGTCTTCGAGTGGAACTCTTCCAAGCGTGCCATGACGATCCGACATCGGGGCACCTGGGCTACAGCAGAACACTTGCACGGATTCAAGAAAAATACTACTGGCTCAATCTCCCGAAGACAGTCCACTTCTACGTCCGATCGCGCCGCGAATGCCAACGACGCTAGAAACCACCGACGAAGCAAGCAGGCCTCCTGCAGCCGATTCCTCCCCCGACTACGCCGTTCTAGCAGATGGGAATGAACTTTCTTGGACCGTTCCCATCATCAACGTAAGGAAACCGGCGGATCATCGTCATGACCGATTACCGCACAAGGTACGCCGAAACAAAAGCGCTCCCGTTAGGAACCGCTGTGGAAGCAGCCAAGCTCCTCGTCGAGGCCATCGGCCTCAGGCGCGGTGCCCCGAAGTACTGATTACAGACCTAGGGTCGTCGTTTGTGGCACAGCTAACTCAAGAGATCCTCTGCCTCAGCTACGCCAGCCATCGTCGAACGCGGGCGTACCATTCCCAGTCGAACGGGCTGACGGAGCGGCTAAACAAGGCCTTTGCCGACATGATCGTTATGTACGTCGATGTGGAGCAGAAGACGTGGGACGAGGTCTTAGCCTACGTCACGTTTGCTTATAACACGGTAGTTTGAAAGACCACTGGTGGTCGCTCAATGGACCGAAGAGGTCCGCCAGCTCATCCGACTCCGGATTCAAGACAAGCAGCGTGTCGACGCTGGCTGCTACAACCTTCGTCGTCGGGATGTTCACTTCCAGCCTGGAGAAAGGCTCTGAGTGTGAATTGAGCCACTGTATATGGCAGCGTAGCTGCCAGAGTAGCGACACGACGCAAAAATATCTAAATGCAAGACGTCAGAATTGCCGATGTGATCTCGATGTTTGGCCTGGAAGGTTGTCATTGTAACCGCGGTGGGTAGCGAAACCGGGCTGCACCTTTTTTAGTTTCGTTTCGTGATGTCTCCATCCGTTCAATGAAAAGTGGTAAAAGACGTTTTGTGTTTGCTCAATCCCTCAAAGATCATACTAGTGGTTGTTTTCTCCGGCCCGATGATAGTTGCAGGGGTGTAGAGGGAAGGAATTTGGGCATTCAAGTTGGGAAGAAAAGCATTTTTGTTTGGCTAGATGGCGAATGCCCGTTACAAGGGGTACGGCCGCTATCATCCATTCATCCATACATTCATCTATTCATGTACGGCTCTGTCGGTTGCTATGGAAACCGAGCCTACTCGGCTTGTTGCTATGGTATCGTATGTGACCATTCGCTGTGAGAGGGTGCGCAGGGAAAAGCGTGGCTCTACTCAAGCAGCTACATTGCCATATACAGTGGCTCTAGGTGGGGACACCCATTCGTCGCCGCGGTCTCAGCAAAAAACTTTTGAAACGGTTCTTCAGTCCATAGCAGGCACTTTGTGGCGTCGTGGAGCTCAACTACGAAGCGGTGCCGGACGCAATGCAGACATCATCACGACGCCGACCAAAACCCGAAATTGTTTACGTCGTTAGAATCAAGCCGTCCTACGCTCGGTATCACTGAGGTCTTTTCGCTTTCTAGAGGATGTTTTTAGGTTACAATTATTTTGTTTTGTTTTAGGTTGCGTCGGAACGAAGCGCGTATAAATGGGGGAGTAATGCGGCGTGCATTATCTATCTAAAATATTCGCGTACACTCTTACCCCAAGCGTAAACGATAAAGAAGCCAGAATACCCTTGCCTAGTCATTCTCTCCCTAGCTCTTTCCCGAACATTCTAGGTCGAATATTCGAGATAACAAGCATAGTCGATAAAAAGCCGTACGCCGTATTGCCGATTCATTCCCTGATTCTGTCTCGCGATAGCCAGCTGTTACCCCGACGCACCGTCGCTTGCTGCTGCCGCCGTCGACGATCGCTATTTTATGATCTCTGTTCCAGAGCAAGCCATAAAACAAAAAAGTCAATGCTGATGCTGAGCTCAGCAAAGAGTAACTCAGACTCATTAACAAGCTTAAAAATTATACGAGTCACTGGCACAAAACTGTATGAACACATTAAGCTATGGCACTGAACTATTCACCACTGTGACATGCAGGAAAGAGCTACTGCCATTTCTACAAATCGATCACGACACTATATTACAATACAACTACTCAGACAAGGCATTGATTAGGAAAAAAATTACGGGATTACTGTTTAGATTAAAATTGTGTCGGGTGATTTGCTCTCACCTCTTAAGAATGCCACCTTCTTGGGTGTCAAAGGTGGCCTGAGTTCTTTGTCCTTGCTCGCATTCGACGGAACTCCTGTCGAAGTCCTCGTGAGCAGCACGTCCGAACCCCATACGGACGTGGCCGGGTTCTTCGTGGCCACACTTGCCCCAATCTTTGGGTCCATGGCGTCTTTCCACGCCTTCTTTCAGAATTGAACTCCCGCAACGGTGAAGTTCATCTGTAAAACATTAAAAGAGGTGGCAAAACAAAGGTGTCTGGTGAAAACCAGAAAGAGCTGCTCTCCGTGCAATGCTGATTTATGCTAAGTGATTACTGTATTTATGATACCCTAGTGGAATATCAGTGCAAACTGTAGCACTTTACAGTAAAAGGAATCTATAAATATACGTTATAACAACAATCACAGCAGGTGTGAGCACCAAACTATTTTTTCTTTCTTTTACAAAAAAGACATGTAAGAAAGAACTAGCAGCGAAATCTCATTTACTACTTGGTACATATCAAACAGCTTAATTAAGGCCCAAACCTGGGGCAGCTATCTTGACTGGTCAGAAAACGGTTTAGTGTGCTAAAAAAAATGTAAAAACATTTTTAGAAAGTGGTTCTGCAAACATACTTATTTTGTTCTTTGGCATTAGAGGACAACATACCATATTTCCTTGCCCTATTAACACCCTATTTCTTCTGAAAATTGGGTCAATTTTTGAGGGGGTGCGACAAATTGGGGGGGGGGGGGGACTTTCTCAAGAAAAAAAAGCAGAAATGATGGTTTGTGAAACCACTGCATTGGAAATGCGACCAAGCTTTTAGATTGCAAGTGCGGCAGAAGATTGCCCGAGAACTGCTGCGAGCACGGGCGCGTTCAGAGGTGTGTTTTCCGTTTCAGATGGTGTCGATGGTGCAAACGACGCAATCTGAGCGCTTGCGAAAAGCACACAGAACGTAAAAGTCCAGAGCATGCTGCAGTCACACTCGTCGGTTCCACCAAACATGCGATTCAAGCATACGGCCTTTCTTCATTTGTTTTGGCAGCGAGTGAGCCAATGAAGCCTGCAGGCTCGGCGACCAGTGAGCTGCCACGCGTGCTTTCGAGCTCACATAAGCTGCCTTCATATTGCGGGCTCACGCACTTCTTGGCTGTCGCATGTATTGTTTTTGGCTATTTCTCCATCACTTACTGGTGCTTTTTGTGATGCATTAGTTATTTTAGTTATTTTAAAGGTTAATGATGGTCACATATTGCCCATGGTTTCATAATTCATTTTCTGTCGTAGGAAGGTTGCCAAAGTGATAATTTGTCGCTGCCCATTTAAACTAAACGCAATCAGAACCACGCCGAGGGCACACTATGTGGCCCTCGCCACCAGAGCATGAGATGCTGGACGGTGACACGCTCATTCTTAGGCAGCACAAGTTGCCCCCTAATACTGAAGCACTGGATATTCATAGAATTCCTCTAGCGCTTTTCATCATACTGCCTCTGGGCAAAAAAGCAAAAAAGAACAAGTACATTGATGACTCAACATCAATGATACAAATACGGGAGGCCGTTGTTGATGCTGCCACCGATGTACATCATTTCGCGCTCATTGCTTGCACTGTGTACCTGCACACAGCTACCAACAGACACTGGATCCATTTCACTTGTTTGTTGATTTCCTTAACTGATCTCCTTTCCTAATCTGGACATGAAGACACCGGATATAGTGTGGTTGCCTGGGGGCAAGGTTGTTTGGAGCTTGGGATGAAAAAGCATGAGAAAGATGCCTGTGCTTGCCAAAAACCACCACCCGAACGCCATACACCCGCCGTATCGTGACCACACCAATGCTGTTGCTGGGTGTCTGGCACAAAAGGTTGCAGAACACTGACACAGGGATTCGCCTTAAGTAACAAAGCAAAAGAGGGCTGACTAGCAAAAAAAAAAAAAAAGAAAGCTCCCTTGATGCTCCAAAGACGCACAAGTTTCGCTTGCACGCACCTAACGAATGTAGAAAGAATTGCAGAATTCAAATAGTATCATTAATGAGGAATGCGAGGCTTAAAGGGATACAACCGAAATTTGGATTTTGCAAAATGAGACCGCAGAAGCGTTGAACGGGACGCTACGAACTCCAGATCATAACTCATACATCAATACCTCAAACAGATGGCCATACTTTTGGAAAACAAGGGTGCGATCAAGCGAGGTCTTTGACGTAATTGTCCTCCGTGAGAATTTGAGAATGGCTGGAAGCGGCTTGACTTCTCTTCTCCTCGCTTCGGTTCACCAGCTCAACGGGACGTAGCGAGGAGGAAAAGGAATAAAAATGGTGACTTGCCTTGTCTCGTCAGGCTCGTGGGCCGCGTTCAATCGTGCACGTCTTTTCCAAAAATATGGTGATCCTTTAGAGATATTGCTGTATGAATGATGTTTTCGGGTTTTGCAGCGTCCCGCCTATTCGTCCAGCCTTGTTTTGTGAGCTCGAAATTTCGGTTCAGTATCCCTTTAAACCATTTACCCTTAATGTCCAATGACTTAGCACAGAATGTTATGGGAACGGGCCTAGACTACCTACAAACTCTAATTCGCTTCTGAATGTTTTCTATGGCATTATGATCGACTTCCATGCACTGGGTTGTGCCACTGCTGGTGTCTTGCTGCAACACCAAGGAACAATAATTTGTCATGATGGTGCCTAAATATATTCCTCACGTGCAAATTTTATCACTTTCTACTTGGTCAGGGACAAACGGTCGGTGCCTTTCAATAGGACCAGGCTTCCGATAAGGACAACTTCCTGCAAACATAAAATTGCCTCCCATCCAGAAATATCCTATGAAACTAACAATTACTGAATCAACTTACCATATCACCCTCTTCAGAGTATGTGAGCAGCTCATATGCAGGCTCATTACTAAGAGAGCCTGCTGCAGCGGGTGCTTCAGCGGCCACAGGAGCTGCCGCTGGGCCCAAGGCTGCAGCAGCTTGTGTGGCCCTTTCCACCACAGGAGGTGGTGCAGGAGCTGGTAGAGGAACTGGTGCTATAGATGCTCTGACTTGTTCTGTCAAAAATGTACAACATTAATCACTACAGGGCATAGCAGTGTCACGTGTTGTGTGTTTTGGTGTACTAAAAGCTGACAGTGGGACAATGAGCCCCCAACAGTTCAATCAACCGCCCACCAGCTTTGAGCAGCATGACTGCACTACCTGACTCCAGGCGCACAGGGAGAGCAGCACACCTAGCACGAGGCTGGCAACTGATTGGTTCAGCCTAAAACCACCAATATTTTCCAGAGTATCACATTTCATAGAACCCGCTTACTGCAAGCACACCGAGCTTTCTGATTGACAGTTGTTGGCCGTGGCAGAAGTTGTGCATCATTACGCTAGCAGGAAGCACAGTCCGACAAATATGCAGGGTGTCACAAAAAAGCCGCTTACAACTCCCTGCAACGCCGAATTAGAGCGCAGCTCTTGAGGAAGAGGAGGAGGGAAGGGTACTGAGGGGGTCATGTGACCTGGGGGAGGGGGGTTCACATGACCTCGGGGTGGGGGTTCACGTGACCTCGGGGGGGGGGGGGGGGTCACGTGACCTCGGGGGCGTTGCTGGGTTGCATGCAACCCGGCGGGTTGCATGCAACATGGGTTGCATGAAACTTGGACACAATGTAACCTGGCTTGCATGTAACGCGCGGTTACGCCGACGGCGGCGCCAACGCCGCTCAAGCTGGAAACGGGCGCCGAAGAGCTGCGCTCTAAAAACATTTACAGGGTTTTTTAGAGCGCAGCTCTTAGGCGCCCGTTTCCGGCTTGAGCGGCGTCGCCGTCGGCGTCGCCGTCGGCGTCGCCGTCGCCGTCGCCGTCTGCGTAACCGCGCGGTGCATTATGGGAAATATCCCATAATGCACCGCGCGAGCCCCCCCCGGGGTCACGTGACCCCCCGGGTCATGTGACCTCGGGGGAGAAGGGGGAGGGGGGGGTCACGTGACCTGGGGAGAGGAGGGTGAGGGGGCCACGTGACCCCCGATCACGTGACCCCCTCCTCCCTCCAGGTCACGTGACCTCGGGGGAGGAGGGGGAGGGGGTCACGTGACCCCCCCGGGGGTCACGTGACCTCGGGGAGGAGGGGTAGGCGGGGTCATCTGACCCCTCAGGTCACGTAACCCGGGGGGTTCACGTGACCTGAGGGGGAGGGGGTCACGTGACCTGGGGGGAGGAGGGGAGGGGAGTCACGTGACCCCCAGATCACGTGACCTGGGGGAGGAGGGGGAGGGGGGTCACGTGACCCCCCTCCCCCGAGGTCACGTGACCCCGCCCGGAGGAGATTTAAGAATGAGGGGAGGAGGAGGGGTATACCCTCCCCTGATTACCCTTCCCTCCTCCTCCTCAAGAGCTGCGCTCCAATTCGGCGTTACAGCCGTTTACAACTCCCTCTAACGCCGAATTGGAGCGCAGCTCTTGAGGAGGAGGAGGGAAGGGTAATTAGGGGAGGGTATACCCCTCCTCCTCCTCCTGCCCTCATTCTTCAATCTCCTCCGGGGGGGGGTCACGTGACCTCGGGGGGAGGGGGTCGTGATCTGTGACCTCGGGGGGGGGGGTCACGTGACCTCGGGGGCGTTGCCGGGTTGCATGCAACCCGGGGACTCCGGCGGGTTGCATGCAACAGGGGTTGCATGAAACTTGGACTCAATGTAACCTGGCTTGCATGTAATGCGCGGTTACGCCGACGCCGACGGGTTGCATGCAACTAGCGGTTACGCCGACGGCGGCGCCGACGCCGCTCAAACCGGAAACGGGCGCCGAAGAGCTGCGCTCTAAAAACATTTACAGGGTTTTTTTTTACTGCAAAAATAAACTACGCATAGCCAAACGCTCATTCTCCGCCCAAAGGTAGTGCTAGAGGTCACAACCAGATGCCAAAGCTTCAGCCCGATCCGATACCTTATTCAAAAGTTAAAAGTGATTTTCTGAAAATTTCAAAGGGAAAATGGAGCCGATTTTTGCCCGTTTTCGACTTCGGGTGCCATAGAGTCTCAAGGATTATTTCTATACAGTAAATAGCGAAAGTGAGAAAATATCTGCACAGTCCTTTTAAAGCCCCCTACAAGGGTGCTCCTGTCGAGCATTCCAGTGAGGTCCCTTAGCAAAGAACATTTTTATACTAAATTGCCTGATTTTTAGTGTCTCGGCCATATTTTCAATATTATTTTCTCACTTATAAAATTAGCATGCCTGGTTTTCTTCGAATGCATGCCCCAGCCAACATTGCTAGAACTACTTTGGTGTACACACTTACAAGCATGGCCTCTTGGTGCCACCGTCTTACTAGCTGGGGTGCGCTTCGGGGCATGCCATGCACACCCCAGCAAGCGAGATCGCGGCGCCTACTGTTACTAAAGGAATTAGGCTTTTATGCATCGATGCTTTTTTCTCTTCGCCGCCAGGCAACCAAATGCTCGCCACTACTCTGCTTCACTAGCATCTCTCTAGCCACCATACTTACTTCCGCTGCTCTAACGCCTCTAAAGCTTAGGCAACAAAATGGCTGCCACTACTCCGCTTCACTAGTAACTGTCTAGTCACCATACCTTAGTTTCGCTGCTCTGAAGCGAAGCTTATTCATTGGTTCTAGTGGTGCCCAAAGGCCACGCTTGCAAGCGTGTATAGCTGTGCAAGTTTTTATTAAACTTGACACGGACCCTGGACACCTCCTAACTCGGACACCTCGGAACTTGACAAACTTGAACATGACACGGATCCCTGGACACCTCCGGTTCAAGGTTGATTTGCATGGTTTAGTGGGGACATAAAACAATTTTCAGACTTTGTCCAAATGAATGTGGCAGTTACACTTTATTGCAAAGTACTTCTATCTCTGATAGTCGTACGAACGCCCAAAAGAAAGTAGACATTATCCAAGAGGTGCAAATGCTCGTGCCCAAAAACGATTCTGACGAATTTGGCTAAAACTTGACCTAGCCAGTGCTCTGGTTAATGAAGTGCTGTTACGGTTTTATTCCAGGACACCTCATCTTTCTCCCAGGTACCTGGGACCCCTAACCAAGTACCACTGCTGGTATGTATTTTTTCTGTTGGTTAATTCAAAAGTAAACCTTTGGTACAGTGATACTTTCGCCTCATGTTCTCACAAAAAAAGAAAAAAGAACAACCAAGCCTGCCTGATAAAAAAAATTATTTTAATGTAAGACTTGTCAAGATAATAGGCACTCACGAAAACCAGCCCTCGGCCTTGAATCTATTAATGCAAAAGCATTAACTGTCCCATGGAGCGAGCCGACGTCATCAGCTGCGCCAAACGGCTCCTAAATTCCCTGTCCCAATGGAGCGGAGTGGAGCCGCAATCTGAAGCATCCCAGCTTTGAAGCCGTGCAAAAAGCCACGCAAAATGGCAGATAAATTCACCTCTCCAAAAGGAGCGAAGTGAAGCCGACCTCTGATGGATTACTCTCCCATTGGCTGGCGTACATCATCAAGGGACCAGGCACCCATTGGCTCTCGTGAGGCGTGGTTCCAAAAGCTGCCACCAGAGAAGCCCTCTGTATGGCGGCGCAGTGCTTGCAGCGGCCGGGCGAGGTGCAGCGGTGCAGGCCTGGCTGTTTGGCCAGAGAGCCCGTTCGGGCGAACGTGGAGGTGGTTGTACCGTCGATTTCAGCGTGGCTCACAAGAGCGGGCGCTCGACCGTCGGCCGCTACCTCGGCAGTAGCAAAACGTGACCGCGCACGCCACTACGCCGCAGACGAACTAAGGGAGTGGAAGAACGACATTCATGCTTTAGTATTCGCAACTCATAAGTTCTTAAGTGTCCTCGAACTTTTTTTTGCCACTTTCTGTTCACATTCCATCTATTGAAATAAATGCACTGTGAAAGTGGTTGCTACTTGATCTCACAACACTGCCATATGATCCTTCTTGATAGTAAGGTCCGTCTGCTATGGTCACCCTCACTATGGTAGCAAATCGTTGGCTAAACAGATGCACGCCCTGACCCAGCGTCTGAAGGGCCGCAACCGAGCACCGTTTTCTAAAAGTGGAGCTGCATTTCACGCTGAGAGCAGGAAGCAGTTGTCTCGGCTGCCAGCATACTCCCCTCATAGAGTAGCCTAGCTTGCCCAACCCTTGGCAGCTCTGATGAGGCTGCAAGCTCACATTGGAGATTAGTATGCATCTTACCTGACATGCGTCCTGTGGCACCAGTGCTAGCACCTCATGCAAGCTACCCAACGCTGGTACGCATGTCAAGCACAACTGCACTGCCAACTGTTTTGCACAGTTTCTGATAATGATCTTTCGATCAAGAGCAACGAGTACATTTTTTGAAGTGTTGATGTTCAATCTTGCTTTTCACGCAGCAGCAAAGGTCACATGAAATATGAAGATATATTTTACACTTAAAGCACCTTAGCCGAGTGAGGAAGGCAAGTGCCATTGCACTTCGATTACCACACAGACTTGCTGAATGGCAAAAGCGTACAGCTTCTTTTAGAGTTGAGCGCTACAGCAGTCACCCTTTTCTTAAGCTAAGATGATTAGGTGAGGTCGATAATAATTGCAGCAAGGTAGTTTGTTGTGCTCGCCCCCTTCCGCCGTTTTCGCGCTTGGGGGTTGCTGTTGATAAGGGTCTTCGACGTTCCTTGCAGTCTGGTCACTTTTGTGATACCGACAGGCAGGGTGTTGGAACGAAAACATTTTTGTTCCGGTTTCAGTTTCGTTCCATACAAAAATGTTCCGTTCCGGTTCTTCTCCGGAACGAAAAAAGAATAATTTGTAACGATTCTTCTTTGCATGCAAGAAAGAAAAAAAAATGAGAACAAATATTTGAGGACAAAACATAATATTTATTTTTATTGAAAAGTTGATCATTAAACAGCTCTAGCAAGACAAGTGCGCTCTTCAGGCACGTGGCAGGATTTTATTTTGAGGGCGGGGTCTGGCTCATGGTAAACCGCCAAAGATGGGAGAGAGGAGGTCCAAGCAAAACTGAGGATTTTGCTATAAATGGGGGGGGGGGGGGCTGCCTCCCCCGCCTTTCCCCTTGGCTACGTGCCTGGCGCACTTATTGCAACAATCGAAAGTAGAAAATTCCAGGTAAAAGACACTGCAAGGAAGAATTGCTTGAGGCACTGAGCATGATCCCACTTCCAATCACATTTGACAACCGCAATGGAGTGCTCTTTATATTCCAGCCATGCTTTTCTAGTCGGCAGTGCGGCGTCAACTCGAGACCTCCGGAACAAAGAGCATGCGCAGGCGAAGCCCATCAACCCATACTGTGGTAAAGATTCGATTACACCCGAGCTTTTCAAGATAACTCAAATATTGTGTGTACCAAGGTGCTTGGTATTTCATGGAATTGATTCCCTTAGTGAAGCAATCACTTCTTTTTTTTATTCTAGGAATCCTCACCTGCTTCCAAGGAAGCTAGGACCTCTAGCCAAGCCCCACTACTATACTTCGTCTCACCTTAGTATGGACTATTGTTAGGCGCGCGTGCTAAAAGCGCGAGCTAGTCGCTTTGAATGAAGCCGCGGCGGCTGCACGAGCGCTCGTGCAGCAAGTGCTCGAGTCAAGGCAGTCAAGGCTGGGCGCTCGCGCTAGCAGAGCCTTCGCGGTTAGTCCATGCTAGGGTGAGACGAAGTTTAGTTCGTATTTTTCAGAATTCAAGTAAGGAATTCACACCATGCATTGCTATGCTTAAAAAAGAAGAGCTGACATTCTTGCTCACACAGCCTCCCATTCAGGCATGGCTCTTCTGCTCTGTTGGTAAACATAGAGTGCTGTGCATTAGTGTATAGCCCTGCCTATTCTGGCTGCCTGCAGCAGTAGGGGCTCAAGCAGTCCACGATAGCCTTCTCGTATCACTAAAATGGTATCTATATCGCTTTGTAAATTTTTTGAAGGCTAAAAGCAACGTTTTATAATTAACTCATGAAGTGATTAAAATGGCACTAAAGACTTTTTTGAAGATGCATGTTTTTGTTGTTGTATAATGTAGTAAAGGGGGGGGGGGCAAGTTAACATGTGTTCTCTATTTAAACACTGCTGCAAACTAAGTTTTCTCTTGCCTTTTTGTGCGGGAGCGATGTGGCTGCTCGTCTGCTTCCCGAAAACTTCGCATGCAACATTTGCGGAAGATATTTTCTTTCTCGTGCCAGTGGGTCCCGTCTGGAATTTCTTATCATCTGTGGAACATTAACGGTCCAATATGCCTGCGTGTTGACTTCCTGTTTGGGGCAATCTGCCGAGGGAACCATCACTCATGATTGGCTGACTAGCACCTTTGTCATTTAGCTTTGTTCGAATGCACTGGCACCACCCCCTTGTGTTCAGCAAAAATTAACAGAAAAAGTGCACTTCGCTAACTGTGATCGCATTCTTAATAGGTAAATGGGCTGGGCATGGTTGTGATCTTTAGATTTTTAGGATGCTTAGATCAAATACAGTCAAACCCGTTTATAACGAACAGCAGGAAACGCCACGATCAGTTCGATATAGAAAAAGGCATTTACAACGAACTGTTACGAAGCGTTCGTTGTAAGGCGAAACTTTTCCTTTCCCTCTCATCTCTTCGCTTCCACCTTGTAACACAGCGCTGAAAAGTTGTTTCTTTTTTACTTTTTGTTTTTGCATGTGTGCAGAGTGTGTTTTTTAGCTTATCTCCCCTTCTGAATCACTTCTCTTCGTAGGCAACCGCTTTGGGATGAAGTTTTTTTTTTTTTTTTCGTGCTTTCGTGCAGTGTTTTTGTTGTTGTTTTTAGCTTTCTATTCTTCGGAATCGCTTATCTTTGCCAATTTTGTTCGCGGCTTGAGCTTTTCGAATTTTCTTTCTTTCCTGGATTTTTTTTGGGGGAAGGGACAGGCTAGAAGACGATTGTTCGAAGGTTTTTGGAAGCCTTCCCCGGGGAAAAAAGTTCGATATAGCCAGTATGTTGTTCGTTATAAAAAGTACTTTTTACATGCATTTTTATTTAAATCTTTCGTGACTTTTTCCCTGTACGTGGGTTTGTTCTTAACGGGTTTCACTGTAGAATGAAATATAACTATGGATAGACGCTCTCAATAACCTATTAGTGCCCCTTTGATATTTTCACTTGCTCAGTTATAGGCACACAATATATTCCCCGATATGTTCGACACGGTGTCTAACACATGGGCAGACATGCATTAATACTGAAATTCTGATATCTTTGTCAGCCTTACGTTCATTCTAGAAAGTTTCGTGCTCTGAATTTATGTTAATATCCAAGAAAGTCTCCATCGGAGATTTATATGATGCACATGGAGGTTATATGTGCACCCTGTTCACATTGGAAATTGTTGTTTTCAGTCTCAGGAAACTGAGTACACCAGAACCCAGCCAGATGACCCGGTGGACAACCCAACGGTGAGTCTAGTTAAAAAGTTAAAACCCAAACAAAAATACTTTTTGTAACATTTCTTATTCATGGCTATTTTATGTTAAGTTCGAAACCAAGAAAAACACTGCGTGTATAAACAGAAAGCAGTGAAATTCGCTGTAGTGGTGTTTCTGACCTAATCAGGTAATGAGAAATTAATTAGTAGCAATTTGGAGCATTTTCAAAAGAAAGTGGTTGAAAATGCATCTTCATTTCCAGATTTGTTTTTAAAGAAACCATCAAACTGAACTATTGAACACGCTTCTCCCTCCTTAAAAAGCCCCTGCAAAGATTTGTGGGGTGCGTGTGGCTACACTCGCTGCACGCTCCTTGGTGCTTGGGAATTTCGCAAATCGTCTATTGCTCTATTTGATTTCACATTTCTGGTATAGCAGTGTCCTATAAAGCGTGGACTGTTTGTTGATTCTGTGAAATTGCGCTATATTTGGCTTCGTAAATTGACGCCATTTTTGTTGCACAGGATTCCTCCTTGTCTGAATCTTCAGAAGACGACTTGGATAAAGAAGAGTCAAGTGAAGACGACACATTCTATGACACCTCCGATGAGGAGCCCGTCTGTGGAATGGGAGGAAGTGTGCCATCCAACGAGGAACGTGTTTGTAGTGGGGGGTGACTAAAGCGGAAGCCCTCACTTTCAATATTTTGTTTGTAATCCGCAGCGGGCTTTCCATGACTGGGATGAAGGACGCCTTGCTTCTGGCAAACACCTTGCTTGGAAGGCAGGTTGTGCCTAGCTCCCTCTATGTGTTTGAGAAGCCTTTAAACTTCTGTAAGAATTTCGATCTCGTTTTTTATTGTTTATCTTGTTCTGTTGAATTGACCTCCACTGATCAGAAGGACATACAGAAGTGCCGGATTTGTAAAAAGTTGTTTGACGCAAGGAAATCTGATAGATCTGTTTTTTACAGCCTCATTAGCGTCTCAGCTGAGAAGTGTTCTAGAGAGTCTTTTTCAATCCCAGCTTCTTAACTACAAGGTTTAATCGACCAAACAGCATATTTTCTGACATATGTGATGGGCATATGTACATGGGCTTACGTAAAAAGTTCTCAGTTCTTGGAAACCCCAATAACATTTCTTTTACCTTTAACACAGATGGGTGCCCAGTCTTTAAAAGTAAAAATTGTTTTATCTGGCCACTTCAACTTATTATAAATGAACTCCCGGTTTTTGAGAGGTTTAGGAACGTCATTCTTTCTAGTGCGTGGTTCAGAAAGAATCACCCTTTGATGGAGCTGTACATGCAAAGCTTTGTGCAACAGTGCAAGCTTCTGTGAGATAAGGGGTTTGTATGGAAGCGCAATGGCACTGAGGTGCTAAGTAAGGCTTTCGCAGCATGCTGCAGTGTGGATTCGGTGGCCCGTCCTTTGTTGCAAATATAATGCAATTCAATTCCTATTTCGGTTGCAGTTGGCGCCTGCACCCTGGATCGCTCGTTAACAGGTCAATTCGCTAAACGGTCTCTGCAGAGGTTTTTGATGACAGACAGTCGAAAAGTGCAATCCGTGACATGCGTGAAGCTGCATCACAGGGTGTTATTTCCAGAGGGTTTAAGGGTCCGTCTGCATTGCTTCACTTGCCATCTTTTAACGTAATTGAATCCTTTGTTCCGGACTACATGCATGCCGTCCTCCTCGGCGTGTCTCGGACATTTTTGAGCTTGGGGTTCGACAGCCACACTGGAGGGGGGTTTTATCTTGGAGATCCGGCAACTGTGAGGCTGGTAGATCGCAGAATGAAGGCCATCAAACCTCCTTCTAAGCTCGGCAGGTTTCCTCGGGGGGTCAGTGAACAAAAGCTGTGGAAGGCGCAAGAGTACCGGTCGTGGCTTCTGTATTATTCGTTGCCGGTCCTCTATGGCATTTCGCCAGAACCCTTCCTTGGGCACCTCGCTCTTCTTGTGCACTCCATTTTGTGCCTAATTCAGGACAAACTTACAGAGGACGACATTAACATGGCTCAAATCTTGTTAACAAAATTTTCGATCAAATACAATATGCTATATGGGGACATCAACATAGTTTTCAACGTTCACGTACTCCAGCACCTGGCAAAGGTAGTCTTTTGTTGGGGGCCTTTGCGGACCCATTCCGCCTTCTGCTTTGATTCGTACAATGGCGTGTTGGTTAAATCTATCAAGGGCAACCGTGGAGTAGCGATGCAGGTGTTACTCAAAGCCATACTTAAGTAGTCTGTATATTTTTATGTCTTAACTAAAGGAACGGATGTAATGAAGAGATCCCTTGCATTTTTCAAGGATGAGAAAAGATGCCACTGGGGGGACACAATCTCTAGAGTAACTCTTTTGGGCCAAGCACAGCCGTCTAAGTTCAGTAATGCCAAAAAAGGGTGCATTTCACTGCCCTTGGCACTGTTCCTTCATGTTTTTCAGGCTTCTTTAGATTCATCGCTGGAGGTGTTGTGTACCATTCAGCTCAATACACACGTCCTCAAAGAAGCAATAACACTGTTGTAGTTCTTCAAGGCGAAACGTTCGGCATTATTCGTTCAATATTTTCTTACAGGCTTAACAGTGCACAGGAAGTTGGTTTAATTGTGTAGGTACTCGAACTTGAGGATGCAGCATTTTGTGGTGCTCCCCATATTGCAGTTGGGGAGTTTTCTTCCCTCGAAATGGTCGCTGTTTCGGCACCTTTGAGGAAGGCAGTGAGAATGGATGTCGAGAACTCTATGTTTGTTTGTAAGGTTCCCAAGCTTCTTGAAATTAACTGATGCAAGCTGGGCTGCAGTCTTAATAGGTTACCAGTTTTAATTATAATTTGTCTGCTTGTTCAGGGTGTCAATAAAATTGCTTCTTGCAAATTCTCTAACTTCTCCAAGTTTTCGCTGACTACTATGTTCAGTGCGGGCATGCCGATGCACCGTGGTGCTTCGTTGCATGCCACCATGCCACTTACACTGGTTGTTTTTCCCAACTTCAGCTAGCTGCTTGGTAGTTTTCCTGATTATTGTCTGACTTTTCCAAATGTCTTTAATTCTCTAGCAATTCCCAGTTTTACTGCTGTTTTTGCATCGCATACCCAAACTTTGGGAATTTGTGTACTGTTAACGTTTGCCCCAGGTTCTCCGAGCTTTGATGCATTAACACACTTGACCACAGATCCTTCTCTTTGAATGCTGTTGAGCTTCCATTTATATTTATATTTATACTTTCAATGGTAGGTGGGTATAGCCCAGAATCCCTTGCTTCTGCAGTGCAAGCTTTCCCTCCACATGTCCAGAGCTGTGGTGCGTTAACACACTTGGTCACCGATTCATCCTAACGCCGTTGCGCTTCCATCAGGATGTTCATCAAATTATGGACTTGAAATTCCCTGACTGTTTCAGGTTTTTCCCTGACAGTTTCGATAAAATTCCCTGACCGTTTGTGGGTCGAAGGATGGCATTTCAGCAACATTATTTAGCATAGGTGTGCCGATGTACAACCGTTGCACTTTATTCCGCATCGCCATGCCACTTTCACTGGTCATTTTCCCTGATTTAACCACCTTTCTGACGGCTTTCCTGATAATTCCCCGACTTTTCCAGATGATTCCAAATTCCCTGAAAATTCCAGGTTTTCCAGGTTGGTAGACACCCTGTTTTATGCATATTGGAGTAGTTTTTTTTTTAAATTTATGTGAAGCGAAACTGAGATAAGGTGAGCATGTTTGCTTATAAAATTAGCTTTTAACTAGTCCTATAATGCGGCCACCTGTACCATGGTTTTCCTTGCCTATTATGACTGATTTCAGCTTGATGCAATTTTTGGAAACGATGCACACCCACATCTCCTTTGAATTTTAGCAAAAATTGGCTTAGTTACGGTTTCTGGACTTGGCTCATTTTGAGAAAAAATACTGCCGTTTAATCTATTTATGTGTTTAATATGGGGAGAGGGTTTTGAGCCCGGAATCCCTGGCTTCTGCAGTGCATGCTTTCCCTTCTCATTCTCCAGGCTGCAATGCGGCAACACATTTGGCCACCCATTCTCCATTTGAATGCCATACTTTGATGCATACTTGTGTGCATGCTTTCAATGTTCTCTCATACCCCCCTCACTCAACTTTTATGCAACACTTCTCTAAAACGTGAGTTATTTTAGTATTTTATGAATATTGTGAACACGTGGGCTTGACTGACACTTAAAGTCATTACAGTGGAAATTTGAAATATATTATCTGATAATATTTGTAACATAGATATAGGCATCTCATTCAAAGAAAACTATTTGTCCTTGTGTTCGCTGTGCAGTCGAAGGTCATATTCTGTGGTTTGAGAAGCTGCCTTCATGTTAGATTCAGTTGCCATTCTGCTGTGGAATGATTGTTTTGTCATGCACAGCTGTTATTGTACTAGTTTTTCTTGTCTCGTTGTATGGCCATTGGATGCATATAGCATAAACATACTAAGAGTCCAATCAAATCCTCATTGCGCATATTTTGCTCAGAGCTGCCTACTGATACCTGTGGTTACTAATGACAACCTGTGGGCACTCATATTAATGCAGAACATATGTCTGATAAGGCCAGAACAATCCAGAACACAAGACTGGCAACTTCAGAGTAATGTCGACTAAAAAACAGTCAGAATAATCTGTGATGCATGAGCGAAAGATTTTGTAATGTATATAATTTCTTCTCAAAAGCATATATGCTGGTGGACATGAGTCAACATAAGAAAGCAGCTGTTATAAATTACTGCCGCATACAAAAATGCAAGCAGCCTAGGGCTAAGTACATTTCCGCCTTTTCAGCAACATGACTAGCACATAGGATCCCTGAAGGTTTCCCACAGACTTCTTACAGAGTGCTCACTGAGTATGTGTAGGATACCTACAGTATCCCACACAGTGTCCCGCATGTCCTATAAAACCCATGGTCCTGATCACATGGCGCGGATTACTTAAAGCCATCCACACAATGTCCAATAGAAACTAGTCCTATACCCACAGGATTTGTGGGTTACAAAAAGCAACCCGCACAGTCTCCCACATGTGTCGTAGACCCACAGCCCTATCCCCACATGCCTCGTAGACCCACAGCCCTATCCCCACAGGCTGTGTGGGTTACCGAAAGCAACCCAGAGAGTTTTCCCACATGTCCCATTGACCCACAGCCCCATCCCCACAAGGATTTCGGGGGACCTACAGAGACCCATGTGTCCCATAGAGCTATGTAGGACCCCGCAAAAACTCTCTGCGGGTGCTCTGTGGGCATATGGACCAGGGTTGGATCGGCTCACTGAAGAAACACTGGATCCATGAACGACACCTTGAAACGGGTTCCGAAGATGAACACGGAACTCCTGCCAGCGGGTCTGACAGTAATTATTGCTAAAGCCAAAGTTTCTCCTCTCAAGACGCTGTTCTTGCTGCGCCTCGAATTGATGGGAGCACGAATTGATGTATTCTTGCGAACAAGCGTATTTGACACTGGCATCGAAGTATGGTATTGGACGGACTCCGTGATAACGCTGGGTTAGATCAGGTATCTGCGACCGATGGGAAACCATTCGTATGTAACCCGGTTAGGAAACGTCAAGCCAAAAGTGATCCCTCCAGGTGGCACCACTGTCCTGGTTACATTAATCCAGCTGACTTGATGACTAGAGGAAAAACCGCGAGACAGGTCAGTGCTAGCGATGAATGGTGGTTCGGACCAGATTTGCTTATGCGTGACAGGATAGACTGACCCGCAGCCAGTGGTCTGTCCAGCGGTATCGATGCGGAAAGAGGGCACAAAGTGAAAGTCCTGCTCAACGATACAAATGTGCCAACTCCGCTTCTGACTTTGGAGAACTTCGGAAGCTACACGAGGATGCTCTGGGTCACGGCTTAGTCCTGGGCTTCGTCTAAAATTGTCGACGACCAAGAGCGCCTTGTCGGCAGCGAAATTTCGAGACGCAGAGCACTTGTGGATCAGACATGCTCAGCATAAATTCTTTGACGCTGAGTTCCCAAGTGATGACATCTCTGCAAGATCAAAAATAAAGAATACGCAAGCTTTATTTGACGACGCTGGCTTTATGCGGATCCGTGGCCGACTGCAGCACGCCTTACTTCCGGAGGGTGCGAGGTATCCTGTTATACAACCGAAAGATCATGACCTGAACAAGCTGGTTGACGCCTCGGCCCATCAGCGCAACTTGCATGGAGGTGTTCAAGCAACGATGACGGAGTTACGTGAGAGGGTTTGGCTACCCAGCGCCCGGAGGACGGTAAAGGTAGTTATCGGAGAGTATCGGGTGTGCCGACTCTTTTCTGCACAGCCAGCCAGTCCACCACTCGCACCGTCACCGCAGAACAGAGTCCATGAGAGCCCCCCCTTCCAAGTCGTAGGAGTCAATTTTGTGGGTCCTTTGTTTGTCAAGACCGATGGTGACGACGCAAATTCTTACAATGCCCTTTTCACTTGCGCAACCACTCGATCTGTACACCAAGAGCTCGTCTCTTCCATAGCCATGACACCATTTCTTCTGGCCCTTCGACGTTTTGTGACTCGTAAAGGAATCCCGAGCACGATTTGCAATGATAATGCCCTTACGTTCAAGATGGCTGAAAGAGACTTGAGGGCTCGGTGGAAAACAATGCGCAGCCCAGTGTCGCAGGATTACTGCAGCGCTCCAAAAATCACGTGGAAGTTCATCGTGGCGAGAGTGGCATGGTGGGGCAGTTGGTGGGAACGACGGGTGCGTTCGGTAAAGCTCTGCTTCTGAAAGATACTTGGACGACAGAGCCTATCGTTCTAGGAGCTGATGACTATCTTGATTAATGTTGACGCTACAGTAAACTCGCGTCCCTTGACATGACTCCAAGCAAATGCTGGCGAGCCAGCAGCATTGACGCCAGCACAATTGCTCATTGGGAGAAGACTGACCACACTGCCCGAGGTCGAGCCGCCCAGGCGTCGCCTAAGCAGACCCTTTTCCGCCGCTGGAAGTAGCGGTATCGCCTCGTGGACCAAATCTAGAGACGTTGGAAGCAAGAAGATCTCCAAGAGCTTCGCTCAGCACATCTCGCCCGACCCGCTGGCAGCTCCCCACCGAAAGTTGGGGACGAGGTTTTGCTGCGCGATGACAGTACCCCACGCCACCTGTGGAGAACCGTCCGCGTCACCGAGGTCTCTGTCGGTAGAGACGGACACGTGCGAGCATGCGTTATCAGGTTGCCCTCGGGTACATCCACACGCAGACCCATGGAGCTGCTCTACCAAATGGAGACCTGATGATCAAATGAGCGGCTTGCTCATTTGGAGGGAGGGTGATGAAAATTAAGGGTAAAACGATCCTTCTTCGCGCGCGAGCACAGGAGCGGAGAAAGAGAAAATGAAAAAGTCAAAGTAAACCATTCACAAGAGCTGGGTCGTCCTGTTCATTTCCCCCACGAGCGTTCTCAAGGCACAACACCCCTCTCCTGTGACCTCTGGTATCCCCTAAAGTTCAGTACTTGGCCTTCTTTTCTTTTTAATATATATTAATGACCTCCCTTCGAATATCTCATCCTTAGTTCATCTCTTCGCAGACACCTCTGGCATCTATTCTGAAGTAACTAACGACTCTTATGTCTTTTCACTCCATTCTGACCTCTACAGTGTTTCCCGTTGGTGTGAACAGTGGCAAATAGGACTAAATACTAGTAAGTGCAAATTCATGAGGTATCGCGACAAAATAACACATGTCCCTAGTACCATATAAAAACGGTCACACTGCAATATGTTTCTTCATATAAATATCTAAATTTTCATATCGCTAAAAACGTTTACACATACTACAACTATTGGTTTTTTAGTATGGGGTAACACGACTGCCACAAATCTGAAACTAATACATAATCTTCGAAAAAAAAAGCAATTCGAGGTTTATATCATGCAGCATACGATAGTCATACCTAGCCATTATTTCTTAATTTTAATATAGTACAAATTCCAAATCACTATAGTTATAAACTTGCACCTTCGTACAAAAGGTCTTTTAGACAGAACGAAAATATGTATCTATCAATTTCCTAACTTGAACTCAGACAAGCAAATTATCTAACTCATAATGCTGAGATATGAATAGTGCTACATTCAAGAACAAACTATGGGAATCAGATGTTAAAATGTACCCTTTTTCATCTTCTAAATCGTTTTTATGAACTCGATATAGATATGTTCAGTATGTCCGCCAAGCAAATATGTTCACTTTTTGTCTAATGGTTACTCCCATGTAAAATATAAAAATAGTATAACACGATTGTATGCGTCTTGCGCGTGTTGTTATATTTGACATACTTTTTTGTTCTTTCTTTTCCTTCTTTTCGTTTACATTCTTCTCTTTAGCAATATAAATTTATGTTGTCTTTCCCATGCTATAATGACTATGTAAAATGCTAGTGTCTTTACGTTTATGTTTATTCGTCCCTGGGCTGCCACGGGGGCAGAGGCTAGTCAAGCAGCGTGTCCGGTGCTTTTTTCTCTGCCTCCTTTCTCTAATTCAGGGATCAATAAAGAATTTGAATTTGAATATATAATTAAAAACCCTAAACGCATATTAGCCTTCCTGAAAAGGAACTTCTCAGTAGCTCCACTGTTTTTAAAATTATATAGACGCTTTACAGCAGCTGTGCATGGGCGCCGCCATAACTGACCTTCAGTTTTTGTTCCCTCTTATTCCGTTCGCTTGACTTCATCATTTCCACAGCGGGACAGGTTATTGCCATTTTAAGTGTTACTGTGTCCTTCCCCCCAGCATTGGCCGTTGTGGAAACTCGTCAACGCCCGCTTCAGTGGCTCGGCATCTCGGTAAGACAAGAGAAGGGCGGCTATGGCGGCTCAATCTGGCGCGTGTGTAAAGCGTCTATATGTACAAAGAATTAGTCCGCAGTAAACTTGAGCATTCTTCCATTATCTGGAACGCCAGTGCAATGCTTGCATCATCACTAGAAGCTACTCAAAACCGTTCTATTTGATTCATACTACATAACTATAATCTCACAACCAGTGTAACAGCCATGAAAATCACCCTAAGCTGCCCTGGCCTCGCCTTCCGTAGAAAAATATATCACCTGTATTTATTTCAAAATATATACCATCACAACCAATGTCTCCGTCGGCAAGTGCTAACACAACCATCTTACATCTCATAGGGTCTTGATCATCAAAATAATGTTGGCATCCCCCACTCTCGTACCTCACACTTTTATCAGTCTTTCGTACCGATGACATTGCTTAACTAATCGCCTTCTCGTACCTATTGCTAGCATAGCCGATGCGCCGTATTCAAAGCTGCACTTAGCGAATAACTCTTTGTGTTTTATTAAAAACGTTTTGTTTGGATTAAATATGTTCTGTTTGGAATTTATGCTTACATGCATAATTACTGTTTATACTTGTGTGCAATTAGGTGTGTATGTCCACTCCCCTCTTAAATACCTTCATACCCTGAGGGAATAAATAAATAAATTCGACAATTGTCTATCAGCACACTGAAAGCCGTGATATGGTCCATAGATAGCAACGAATCCCAGTTATATATGTCTGAATTAGGTGGTCAATTATTTTATTGCCTAGAACTGTTCTGAATCTCTCAACATCTTTTCTCTTATCCCTCCTGGCACTACTTTAAAACTACAAATTCTGCTCAATCAATATTTATTACATGAGTTAGTAATTGTATCGCCCTTGTATAATTCTCCGACATGCATATATATCCCTCACCCTTTCACTTTATTATAACAATAATCATTTTCAAGTTTTTTTTTCTTCTCTCCTGAACGGAGGTGGAGTGGAAAAGGCTTCTTTATCACACGATTACTAAATAAATAAAAATAACGTGTCAGTTAGAAGCTACCCAGCTTATTCCAAGTTATATTGCATTCTATCAAACTTGTTTAATTTTGTAGTCTTGATGACGACCTTCATGTATTGCCGAAGAGTTTGATGCAAGCACTATGTTAACTTTCAATCTGCAGATCGCAGCAATGCGCACTTTTCGGTGATTGCGTAATTCCAAAGGTGATCTAAAATATTATGGATGTTGATCTGGACCGCTTGCTTTGGGAGCAACAAGATGACCTCGATCCGAGAGGGTTCCTGTCAATTGACGACTCCTGTCGTATAAAGAGGTCGGAACACACTAGCAGGTTTCCATTTGGTAGGCAGTGCTAGTGACGACATGTGGTATATTTCATGATTCCAGAAAGCTTGTTGAAATCTCATATGTTAAAAGTTTTCATATATTATCTCGAAGATAATATTCATTCATGATGTGTATTGACGCCGATACGCTTTTCCTGAATTATTGGGCGTGTCTGAAATTGGTTGTTCAGAACATCTGATCTGCATAAAGGTCTTCATAAAATAAGATGCCTGTACTTCATGGTATGTGCGAATAAGACAAAAGATGTAATATAAATTTTTCTTTTCAGAACCATCTTTGGGGTTAAGGTTGTTTTTTTTTCCGTTGATAACAAATATTGAAGGAATAAATACTCAGTAGACTTCTAGTAGTTTCGACCTGGACGACCCTAGTACCAGCGCGCCGTCCTACAATCGGTATGTCTGGCGTTCGTAGAAAACAATAAATTATATTGCACTTGCTAAGTTTTTATCAAGGAAAATAAAAACAAACTGCTGGTGCCATCTTGTCACGAATTACAAGTGATGAGGCGATAATAACTGAAGAAACTAATCGTTTAATGGGGCGAACTTGTGCCCAAAAAATAAAAAAAGGGAACAGAAGAAAGCAGAGCGTCGCGGGCGTCGAAGCCGGCGTGACAGCAGAGTCGAACGCTGGGGCGAAACTGACTGCGGCTCACCACGCGGAGCCCCTTATTACACACGCGTGGGGTTCTGGAGGAATCGGCGTAGAAGGTTCTGCGTGTAGAACATTCTGACCTCGAACAAGCAACACGGTTCTCGAATTTACCAGAACATTTACGTCAGAGTCCACAAAAATACGTCCCCGCGGCCAGGAATCAAACCCTGGCCTTCTGCGTGGAAGGCACGCGCGATAACCGTTAGGCCACGAGCGCGCTGCCTGCTATACTTCGTCTCACGTTAGTATGGACTATTGTTAGCCGCGCGTGCTAAAAGCGCGAGATAGTTGCTTCGAATGAAGCCTCGGCGTCTGCACGAGCCCTCGTGCAGCGAGTGCTCCAGTCAAGGCAGTCAAGGGTAGCCGCTCGCGCTAGCACAGCATTCGCGGTTAGTCCATGCTAAGGTGAGACGAAGTATAGGTCAGCTGCGCTCGCGGCAATATCTCAAGGGCCGTCCAGCCTGTGGCTGTCTAAACATACTGACTTCTTTTAGATGCGGAGCATCTCTTGCTCGGGTCTATGTCCCGCGGCGTCGGCGTTGTAGTCGGCACTCGAACTACGCACGCGCAACTCTCCTCCTTCCCTCTCTCCAACAGCTGCGCGTTACTCTCTCCGCTCTCTCTCTCTACCAGCTGCGTGCATTGCGCGTGCGTTCGCTTCTCCTCACACCGCGCGCGCACGCGCAACTCTCCTCCTCTAGTCTCCTCTCCTTCAAGTGTGAAAAAAAAAAAAATAAGCGGCGAGCGTTCCAAGTTTCTCTGCCGCGAGCCGCGACGAAGGCTCGCGTAGGGGGTAACGCTAGGGTAGTCCGTGGCGCCATCTCTCGACGTCAGCACGCAACTGACTCTTTCCTCGGAACCAACACGATGCTCCGCATCACCCCATGGTTCCCCTCGGGAAGATGGTGTAATTTTGTTTTTGCTTTCGCATGATTATTTATTTTAAATTGTGTTTAGTTACAATAGTACTTGAAATTCCAAACGTTTAATTGACAAATACATTCCGTAAGAGATAGTTAAATACAAAGAACGAAATACTGAAATTGTGTAAAATATATTTTTTTAAATACTTTTGAAATAATACTCGTTTCTGTATATAATGAGCCGGGAAAATTGGAGCGGCATCCAGCGAACTGTCGAAGCTTATTTGGAGTGAACCGTATAATTAACATGTTACACGGTGCAGCCACGCCGTCATTTAAACTTCTGGAGTCACGAGCATATAGGAGGTATTCACTGGCCGCCATATTTGAGGTCACTGTTTAGAGCGGATGCTCAGAACGAGCTCGCATTAATAGGCTGCCAAGACCGGCAATCTTGGTGGTGCGGAATGCACGTGGCGAAAGAACTGTTGAAGCTCGACGTCAGCACGCGCTCCGCAGCGGAGCACACAGCTATGGCCGCCAGTGAATACACCCTATAGCTTCGTCTAGACTTTATTGTGCTCGCACACTCGTGCAAATGACACCGGGCTTCGTGAACCGTATGTCTATGCTTCAAGCAGTGCCCTCGTGCTTTCAACACAACACTGCACAAAATGCCCGCAAATAAAAAACAATTTTACACGAATATACATTTTTTTTTTGTACGCTCTACTTTCGTCCAAACTTCGCGATAGTGGCCCGTACTGAAGTTTGAGAGCTTGCAGATATATAAAGCAGACGTTATAAGCAATTTTCGGAACTTTAATTTTCAAGGAATGGCGCCTGTGTTGCACACGAATGCATGGAGATGACAGCGTCGGTTCCCAGAAATGAGCTCCATTTTTCGTAATAAAAATTTCCGAAAATCGTTTATGACTTTGGCAGCTAGATCTAGAGCACTAACAACTTGACTGGACCGCTGGAGCTACACTTGGCGGAAACCGAGCGCTTGGTGACATCTAAGTTTTGTTTGCTTTGAAAGAGAACAACGGTGTAAGATGGGAAAGAGTGCAGGCAAGCTGGTTAAAAGACATAGTTGAAACCCCTAAAAAAGGGAGAAACGAAAAAAATATTTTTTTTTATTTCCGCTTTTTTCACGGTTTTCAACTAAACCGAGTAAATTTCTTCTTACCTTTACGGACAATCCATGCACAATAATTTCCAAACGCCACTTGATATATACACAACTATAAAATATGTGAACTAAATATCTCGAATTTCGGAGTGAAATATTTGTTTTCCGTTAGCATTATTTTAAGATAATATTGGTACGCTTTATCGCTGTTCCAATTTGAATGCGACCTTGAGAAAAGCATATTTACCTCTGACCTTTTCACAGTGGGCACAATGAAGAGCCCATCAATATATCGCGCGGATTTCAAATAGAGATAATTTTTTTTCTAATACAAATATTTATGAAAACATATACATCTGGCACCCTATTATACGCAAACATTTGCTCGTGTGAGGTGAGACAGCTGCGTGCCACCAGCTATACCGGCTTCTAGATTGATTTTCCTTCAGGTCCTGGGCACGTCAACACCGGTGGCAATCTGCAGCGGTGTTTGCAGCAACAGCGACTAAAGTAGGCGCTAGGCTAGCAGTCATTTGCGCTAGGCGAATGGCATTTCGCAATTAATGGGACGCATTGTCGCAGCTGCCCGTCCAAGCTGCGTCGCTGTACCCCGTTCGCCCCTCACACGATAGTGCGGTAGAAGTTACGAGACTGCCGGACCAGTCAGACGTCTATCTTCTGACACGTGATCACGCCTCTTCCCATATCCACGTGGAGAGATCGGGGCAGGTGATCAAAGGAAGGCGGATGACTGGTGGGGCGTTGGGCGAGTGCGTAGTTCCCACAGGAGTCAGCAAAGCGGTAGACCAATCCTAAGGTATTTCGTGAGGCAAACATGTTATGGAAAGACTTTGAACTTTTTTCTAGTGAGGACTTTTCAACTGAAAGAAACGGCTGGACCCAGCAATGTCTGCGTTGAAGCTCGGGTTTCTCTTCATTGCTGTCGCAGAAGTCTGCACCGCTTTTATGTCCCCAAATATGAGCATGTGTGGGAAACCAATGAGTGAGTTCCAACGCTTTTAATTAGTGTGAGTTGAAATGGTATAAGAACGCGACAGCTGCCGCTGTACATTGTCGCGTTTTTGTTTTTTGCATTCGAGTAGAGAGTTTATACTACAAAATGCATTATATTCTCATTTATTAAAATCGCACGCTTCGCACAAAGCTGCACAGTGGAACACCAGTCATATACAAAATACGCTAACCGTATCTTAAATCGTGTGACCAACATCCTGGCGGCAGCCGAAAAACGGGTTTGTGACGTTGTGTTCAAGAAAACAGCCCAGACTAGTTAGGTCGTTAATTTAAGTGGATACTGAAACGAACCTCGAAATATGCATATCACCCTCAGAAATAAATTTAACATAATCAACTATATATGCTTTTGACCATGGCACGTTTGTAGTCTGAACGTATGGCTACATTTTTCATTCCAAATGTCTGACCCCAGCAAGCGCTCGCAGAGCAGACATCGGAGAGCGCGATGCGTCTAGGGAGATCTGGCGTCTCCAGCGCGCTCGTGACGTCTAGTGCGACTTCACGGGCAAGTCTACAGGGAGGCTGGCGTGGTTAACAACTTTGACTCTTGATGGCGTCAACGCGTTACAACCTGGACGCTGACACGGACGGACGTGCGCTATCGCAGACGGACGTACGCCGACAAAGACGGATGTCCGCAGCGTTAGTGGAAGGAGAGGTTACCGCACATCGTGCGGAGTGGACGCCTTTTACGAGCTGTGGTCTACTTGAGAAGCCAAGTGCCTCTTCGGTATTTTTGTGTTTATTTCTGTTAGCGTGGTGCGCAATGTTGCGGCGGTAGTTTTAAATATCTGCTAGGATAGGTATATAGGATGACGTAGACGGTTGTGCAGGCCATTTATTAGTTAGTAGAAGTGAGTTTTTTGCATTGTTTAGAATATTGGCGGGCTGCGCTAAAGTTCGCTCCTTCGTGGATCGACATTCGTGCGGAGCGTTCTTTCCCACGTAGGCTTCCATATGTAAACGGCCATCACACGGTGCATACGTTGCAAATGCACACGATAGCAATACAGAACTTGTAACAGGTACCAAATGTTTGCGACAAAAATGAAGGACGCACCGTTGCCCGTGTGAAGAAAGAAAACCTCTGGCCACCCTACTTTGTTCGTTCAACACTCATCTCCTCTGTTTGGTTACGCCAGAGCTCGTCGCTTTCACGGCAATAGTTCAAAGGCAATCCCAACCATACACCGGGCTCTGTGAACCACTAAACAGCTTCAAAGACACGCAAAGTCACGCTACAGTGGAAGTGTCAGATACCCAAGCATTTCACCCAGTTCACAGGTAAAACCGTTTAGGTGCAGTATGTTATAGTGAGTTGAACAGCCACTAGCTCCGTTTACATGGATAAGACAGTAGCGCGTCGACTCGAGTTAGCGTATCGCCTCGTCCCATGTAAACGCCTCGATTCAATAGCCAAGCGCACCAAATCGAATTCGATCCAATCCGTTTCAAGAGGTTTGGTCGAGATTTTCAAGCCGAATAGTGACCTGCATCTAAACTCTAGCGAATGGAATTCGAATTGTGTGTCTGAAGGACGAGGGAAGGGGGAGAAGCAGGTAAGGGAGAAAGGCTAACATGACCTTCGAACTTTGCTCTCCTCCTCCTCTTCGTTATGCTCTCCTCCCCTTGTCCGTAGTAACCGATGGACTCCACTAACCCGCCCCCCTCCCCTCTGACCGGTCACGTCGGGTTCGCTGGAATCATTCGACGCGAGGTGTTGCCAGCGGTCAATTCGAATTTATGTAAACTCAGTGGTTAAAGTGAATTCAATGCGCTAACTCGATTCCATGTGCTACGGTCGCATCCATGTAAACGTAGCCACTGAGGCGCTCTTTTTATCGCCACGAAAAATTACAACATCTTCTGTGTACACTTACATGTTAATATCACACGAATATAAAGGAAAAACAACTATGTTCGTACTTTTTTATGACACCAAGGTGGTAGGGCTCAAGAAATACAACTAACAACCGGGAGTGTCGGCATCCTTGCCGGACACAGAATAACGCAGAAAGCGCTTAGTGACTTCGTTAAATACATGACTAGTCATTTAGTTAATATACTCCATTTTTACTCCACCAAAATCAATCTCACTGCACGCGCTCACTGCACGCGCTCTCGGGTAAATACAGCGAAATATCCAATAACAAAATGCCGTCATTGCACAGTCAATGACAAGAGCTCGTGAAGGAAGACGCGTGTTCACGCGCTCGGGAACAAAAAAGGAACTAAAACGTTCGGAGCATTTGGTCAGATGTCTGTTTTCTTCCGAACGCTTTTGATCACGCTTACCGCCGTGCGTGAACGAGACGCTGATGCTGTACAACTTTGCCGTGACGTGTCGCAACTCTCGTTGTTACTGTACTGTGCCTTAACACGGCACTGCTCAATTTTTCATTGCATTTGCGAGCAAGGTGACTGATGGTCATGACACACAATTAAAACATGACCTAAAACTATTCGCCGTGGCAGCCCAGGGGCGCTGCAAAATTTGAGAGCTACTTTCCCTTCGCAGCGAAATGACGGGGGTGTTCCTGAAAAAATTTGATGCGAGTCGAACGCCCGATTGCCTGCGGCCAAATGGCACTCAAATTCTTACCTTCATAGGTACATTCTCGGTATTGAAACCATGGTCGTAACCGCAACGGTTGCACAATTCACAAAGCTGCAGGACCGCTTTTTCGGGAACCAGCATCTTTATTCTTTATCAACACACGGGAATGAACAAATCAAGCATGATCAATTAAAATCGTTCACGTGGGAGGCTAGACTTAGGCCATTCAGGCAACCAAAACAAGCACCTGCACAGAGCTTCCGATGGCGCGTACTTGTGACACTTGTTTCCTGCAACCTACATCAGCAGAGATCTTCCTCTGAACACCTCCGTAAACGAAATACGACTCGCAACAATAAAAATGAACGAGCGCAACAATCTACGCTCGTAAAGAGCTCTACGAACGTCGGTAGTCATGTCTGTAAACGTTTCAAATTAAAGCAGAAAAGGCAATCTCGGAACATTTTTCAAAGCACTATTGACTATTTAGATAACTTATTTTTCAGACATAAAATTATTGGAGATTTATATTATTTTAACGGTACAAATACAACCATCGCGTCACACGTCGATCATCTCTCATACCAAGAGAGATATAGAAGATGCGTAAGCACGCTGTAAATGTTTTTTTTTTATATATATATAAAATGTTTTTACCTTCATGTCCCATCTAGGTTCTTTGAAATCATTTTTAATTTTACTGTTTTTGTTTACGGGAGGTCCGCTGTGAAGGGTGATAGTCATCGATTTGCCTTGAGATTTGTTTAGCACATTGTTAAACACATGTGGACTGGTAACCGAAAGCACACGTCACAGTGCACATTTTTCCGACATTATTGAATTCTTAAATTTGCTTCAAGAGGCTGAGGGGCTCTATCGGCAACGCTGAAAACGTGACGTCAAATGTTGTAATATGTAGGCAGCACAGCTTGGTTGCGACGGCTTACGAAAATATAAATGGTGTAAAATAAATGCAGAAAAAAATTACGCTAGCAATAAAAAACAAGAAAAACATGAAAGCTCGCCAATTACTGTTATTGTTAGACTACCTTCTTGACGCTCCAGTTACTCAGCAGCATAAAACGTCACCCCCCCCCCTCTCTCGCTAACTCGGGATACCTTGAATGTGTTTTTGCAACACGTTCCTTCGCAATTTTGTTATTAGCCATTTTCAACTTAGAGAAAAACATGGGTCTTGCTATCTTGTGTTTAGTTTGAATGGCTCGAAAAACCTCCTTTAAGGTCGAAACAGAAAGACCTTCACAACTCTAAACGCTTATCGCCACACCGTCCATCCAAACGAGACCGCGACCTCCCCTATACTTACGACTACGTCAAACGGAGCACGAATACGGGCCACGCTGTCTCCTGAGACTGAGGATATATTTTTGCCCGTCCGACTCGAAGGTGCAATAACTCAGCTGTTCAAGGTGGTTTAAGTCGAGCTAGAAATGCGTGTGGTAGTGAGCATGTACGCGCCTGGCGCAGTCGCAAATTGCTTATGAATGGTTTGCTTTCGCCCTATTGTTTAACACTTTTAGCTGAGTTCGAGACTTAGTCCTCCTGTCACCTTTTTCTTTCTCTTCGACGGAAACGCAGTTCGCACTGAACCAGGAGCATAACAAAGGGAGCCTAGATTGAAAAAATCGTCCATCTCAAGCCATGGAGGGTGTTTGCAATTTAATGCGGCGATCGGTAGCAAGTGCGCCGGCGTTGCGTTTTCGCTTGGCAAGGAGAAAAGGAGAAGGAAAGGCAAGAGATGTTTGCTGACGATCAAAGCTTCAGCCACCTTCTTGCAGCTCGCAATAAAAATGCGGCTCATAAAGCACGTGATTCCGATCGAGCAGTTGGAAACTCTCTGTATTACAGGCTCTCTAGCAAGACAGTTGAGATGCACCGCTACCTGTCGGGAGGAATGCAAACCAGCAAAGTATTTAGGCGCGCACAGTGGTACTCCCGTGCGACGTGGTCGTAAGTATAGAGGAGGCCGTGCACGAGACAATGTTGGTGGCGGTGGAAATCGTCAGTGATTAATGGGAATAGATATGCAAAAGTCCTTGCCAGCTATCATCATCATGCATTAGGAGCAGCCATATTGGAGGTTTATCACATCTTCCAGTTGTGGACGGGCGCAATCTGCATTTAACTCGGTTTTCATGATATTAGGGTGTTTATTTGTACATTCACGGGTTGCTGGTTGGTTTCGGTTCAAAGAAGAAAAGAAAGACGGCCGCAAAATTCTGGAAAAGGAATTGCCAGCAACGAGGTCGCAAGACTCGTCACTCAACAGTGAACTGGGCATCCAGGTCATGAACGGTATTTCTCGAAGACGGTCTGTGACGGGTTTCATGACTGGACTTGCAGCAGGTGATGGATATTTTGTTCTACGACTTCCACTTTGCCGGGACTATTGTTTCTCGGCAAAACCATCGGTACGTGAAAACCCCCCAATATGGGTGGAAATCTGATAAATGATCATGAATATACTAGATGGCGCTTCTTTTCGCGTATGGGTCTATTGAGCCTCCACCGCTA
>JABSTQ010007626.1:0-59856 GCA_013358835.2 Ixodes persulcatus
TACATATGCTTGCCCGGGACGTGTGATATTGTAAAGTCGTATTCAAAAATGCGCATTCGCAACCGCTGTAATCTTGGCGTCATCTCGTCGAGACGTTTTGTTGACAACAACGGTACCAATGGCTTGTGGTCCGTCTCGACATGAAACCCCTGACCTACCAAGTAGGTGCGGAAATGTTCGCAAGCCCAAACGATTGCTAAGGCTTCTTTTTCGACTTGTGCGTACTTCTGCTCCGTCGGAGTCAGTGCTCTTGAAGCGTACGCTACTGGACGCCTGATGCCGTCCTCGTCCTCCTGGAGTAGCACCGCTCCAAGTCCGTACGATGAAGCATCAGCTGATAATGTCCGGTGAGCGTTTGGGTTGTAGAACGTGAGGATTGGAGTCTTGCCCAACAAGTACTTGATCCTTCGAAATGCTTGTTCTTGGGCTTCACTCCAAAGCCAACTCGCATCTCCTTTCAGAAGATCTCGGAGTGGCTTGGTTTCCTCCGCTATGGTCGGTAGAAATTTCCCGAGGTGGTTCACCATCCCCAGGAATGACCGTAGCTCAACCAAGTTTGCGGGAGCTTCTATCTTGGCCATGGCTTCAGTTTTCTTGGGGTCCGGCGCAATCCCTCTTCTGTCTATTATGTGTCCTAGAACTTGATGCTGCTTTTGCCGAACTCGCACTTGTTCGTGTGTAAGGTCACCCCTGCTTCCTGAAGGCGGCGGAGTGTAAGTTCAAGATTTCGGTCATGTTCAGGCTTGTTTCGTCCAAAAATTAAAATGTCATCCATGTGACACACTTGGCCCTGGATTCCTTCGAGGATCCACAGCATTTCGCGCTGAAAGAATTCTGGCGCTGTTGCTATCCCGAACGGGAGTCGCTTGAACTGGAACCGTCCCACTGGTGTAATAAATGTCGTCAGCTCTCTTGACTCTGAAGCCAGTGGCGCCTGCCAATATCCTGCATTCGCATCCAGCTTGCTGAAGACAGTAGCTCCTGCGAGTTTGGCTAGGTTTTCCTCCACCGTCGGCATGATGATTCGTTCCCGTACAATCTGTTGGTTTAACTGCGTATAGTCCACACAGATTCGGAGAGCTCCATCTTGCTTCTTGGCCACCACCATGGGTGAGCACCAGACTGTGGCGTGTTCCACTTTCTCGATGACGTCCATCTCTTGCATTCTTTTCAATTCCAGCTCTACACTGGGCAGAAGCGCGATGGGCACTCGTCGTGGGTACGTGATCGCGAAAGGCTTCGCATCTGGGTGAAGGGAGATCGTATAAAGTACCTTCATCTTCCCTAGTCCCTGAAATAGAGATGGGTACTTGGTAAGTACGCGATCATGCTCCAGATGGTTGTCAGCGTTGATTTCGTTCAGGCTTGGCAGCACTTGCAGAGCTTGAATCGCCGGGAGACCAAGTAAAGGATGTCGGAGTCTTTCCGATACGTAGACAGTTTCCTTCGATGTTCTGCCATTCCAAGTTATCGTCGCCTGGAACTTCCCGAGTGTTGTCAACGGCGAGTCTCCTGCACCCCGAAGATCTTCTCCGGCTGGCTCTAGCTTCGCCATCTCTCCGACCTTGTATTCGGTATGAGGAATGGCGGTAACGTCCGCCCCAGTGTCAACCTTGAATGTGATCTCTTGGTTGTTGACTTTCGCCTTGATGTACCAAGGATCTCCGCTATCTGTGGATCTCCGCTATCACAAGTGCACAAACCAGGTCTCAACTTCGTTGAGACCTGGTTTGTGCACTTGTGACCTGTGAGACCCTGATGCAAGCTTTGAGAAGCAGACGCTCTCAAAGTGTCCTACCTTCTTGCAAGCGTTGCATTTCTTGCCTCTTGCGGCGCATTGTGTTTTTTCATGTTTGCACGAACTGCCACACCATCGGCATTTCCACGCCGCACTGTTAGAATCTCCTTGACGATTAGATGTACCCCGAGCGCGTGTGTCTTTTTTCTTGCCGTTATCTTTTGGGTATCTGTTTCGGAGCTCCTCGATTTCCCTGGACTCCGTCTTATCGCTGTGAAGCTCCGCTTGCTGTCGTTTCACTGTCTCGAAAGATCGTGCTGTCGCTGTTGCACTTTGAAGCGTGAGCTTGGCGTCGAGCTGGAGCTTTTCGCTTAGCTTCCTGTCCTGGAGACCTACGACGATGCGATCACGGATCAGCTCCTCGCGAAGTAGTCCATAGTTGCAGGAGTCCGCTAAACTGTGTAAGGCCGTGATGAAGGCCTCCACTGTCTCGTCTGGTTCTTGCTTCCTCATGTTAAATTTCGCTCTTTCAAAGATGATGTTTACGCGCGGAATGAAGTGGAGTTCAAACTTGCTCTTCACTACGCCGTAGTCATTTAGCTCTGCCTCTGACAGATGGAGTGACGTGAGAACGTCTTCCGCTTCCCTCCCCATGGCGTACAGGAATGTGTTTACCTGTGTCGCGGCGTCCCGTTGATGGAGTCCGGAAATGATCCGGTATCGTTCCCAGCGGGTGCTCCATCTTTTCCAGTCGTGGGGATCCCTGAAATCCAACTTTTCAGGGAGCTCGACAGCGAAGGGGTTGAAGAAAGAAGGACCGCTGCTCGCTTGGGAGCTGCTCGCCTGGGAGGTAGAAGTGCCGGAGCCGTCACTGTTCCCGTTCATGGAGCCGGCCCGGTGGAAGCTTTCGCTGTTCTCGTTAGGTCTCCTCCTGCTGTGGTGCTTCTAGCTTCCTCGGAGACGATATTTACCGGTTGCCGAATCCCACCGCTGCCACCATGTCGTGTTACCGAGGGCTAGGTAAAGAAGAGCCGAGACCAGAGGAACTAGAACACCGTCGGGTTTATATCTCGCTCCTGCACACCACACGTCGTCTTCTTTTTCTCCCCACACGCATCCCAGACCGCGAGGCGGTTTATATGACTTGATGAGGAAGTAGACAGCCGCAGCTCTGCCGAGGGGGCCCAAGGAATAAGCGGCGAGCTCGCTGCATCGCCTCCAATCGGATTCTCCCCCGGCTCACAAGCAAATGGCCCCATCCCCCAAGTCACCGTACTCGTCCGGCAGCTCGGGCGGGGCCAGTTCAACGACAAAACCAAGGCCAAGGTGGCGAGGGCCCTGGTTCTCGCCACTAAGGGTCAAGCGACGGAGATCAGAGTCAACACGCGGCTCAACATCACGGCCGTCGATACCGAGGACAGGGCCACACTGGAGGAGCTGCTGGCTGTGACCGTGGTGCAAAACATCAAGGTGAAGACCCGCCTCGCCCGACCCAAGGCGCAGTCGACGGGTATCGTCCGCCCACGCTTCTCCGCTGGCACAAGGGAGGAGGTGCAGGAAAATATCCAGGCCCCCGTGAATATCCAGGGGACGCAAGTCTTCAACGGGGGTCACACCATCCGGGTCCACTTTGACGGACCCCTCCCGCAACGGGTGAGCCTCTATGGCATCCACTTGCCGGTTTCGGCCCCAACACCTCGGCCGAAGCAGTGCGGCAACTGCGGGAGGCTTGGCCACGTCCGTGCGGCATGCACTATGGTGAACGCCTGCACCACCTGCCCGGAGGCTCACAAGAGGGGCACCTGTCCGCGCGCGGACTCCCCCAGCTGCCCAAACTGCGCCCAGAGGCACGACGCATTCGACCGCCGCTGCCCCGCGTACGTGCAAGCTCGCAACGTGGCAAGGGAGATGGGCTTTTCGGGCGGAGGCTGGCGCGCGGCGAAGGCCCCACTCGCTCGAAAATCGGCGGCAAAGAGGCAAAGAGGCAGAGAGCAGCCAGACCAGCAACAGCAAGAAAAAGAGGTGCGCCTTAAAGAGCAAAGTCAACAGCTGCGGCTCATGCAGCTGAATTACCAGCGGCAACTGCGTCACCAACAAAACCAACCAGCATGGCAGCGGGACACGCCCCCCGGTGGCGACGGAGAGAGGCACTGGAGCGCGTCCGTGGAACTGTATCCGGCAATGCCGCCACGATCAGACGATGCGACGGGGAGCGCGGAGGAGTCTGAGGCCGGACCAGAACACTGACAGCGGGAGGCGGCGGGGGAAACCGAGGTCACACGGCGGCGTGACATCGGACCGGTCGCCCCCCTTGCGCCTGTGGCGGGAGGCAAACCCTCCCAGACCCCGCCCTTCCCACGAGGCTCAACTCAGCAACATCGCAGGACCCGGAGTCTCAGCCGCAACAACAAGGTGAGAGAGCCACTCCATTCCACATTACACCCGACACACGCATCCCGACCCAAATTCATGCCCCAACCCATTACTGCATCCAACACGTACAAACAAGCGCTTTTCGCTGCCAAGCGCACGCCAAACACCCAAAACACAGGACAAGCGATAAACCCAGCACCAGAAAATCAACACATGGACACCTTACCTCCCCCCTCTCAACCCGTCACTCCCCAGGTCTCCGTCGAACTCAAGCAAATCATGCTCGTTCTGGAAAAAATTCAGGAGCGCCTGGCCGCTCTCGAGAAGGATGTAGCAGAACTGAAAGCACAGGGCCCTCAGCACCCAAAACGAAAAGCAGACGACCCCTACCACCCTGATGACGAAACCAATATCTAAACAATCTATATACATCCTACAATGGAACTGCCGTAGCCTACAACGTAAACGAGCCAGTCTCACCCTATACTTCAACACGCTAGATCGCAAACCTGACGTCATCCGTCTTTAGGACACGCAGGGCACTCACAACCTTCCACAATACACACGCTACACCCAACCCAGCATCACTCAAACCGACCGCAGACAAAATACATACACCCCCACACTCCTCACGACATACATCTTTAAGGAACACCCGTCGATACAACTCAACACAACAGACATCAACACCGCTCACCAAGAGCACGTCATCATCACCCTTCAACCCCGCAACTGCCCCAATCCCATCACAATCGTCAACGCGTACTGGCGACCGGGCCGCAAGGTCGCAAATCCCACTCCCTGGCTCACCAAACTCGTGGCAAACAACACAGACCACGACATCCTCTTAGTCGGAGACTTCAACAGCCCCAATGTGTCCTGGGGTTACCCAAACACTCAACACAATGGGCGCCTCCTCGAACAAGCAACCGCCCGAACGTCGATGGCACTGGCCAACAACACTACACAACCCACCCGCATCGGTAACAGCGTAGAACGCGATACCAATCCCGACCTGGCCTTCCATCACGGCCCATCCGTTGCTGAATGGTCCGCATCTGACGAACAGCTAGGCAGCGATCATCGCCTCATCCACCTCACACTGATCACCAACGTCAACCAGAAAGTACGTCGCAATACTGCTCGCATCACAAACTGGGATCACTTTCGCTACCATACCACCAACAACCCCCCACCGACGGACACTGATCCCAGACTGGGCTAACCATCTCCTCCAGGCACAGAACAAATGCACCAAAGAATCTCAAACCACAACCGCTACCCCGTACATTGACACCCATCTTCTCAACCTCTGGAAAACTAGGCGCAAATTGGTGAAAAAATGAAAGAAAACCAAGCACTCCAAACACCTTAAACACAAAATTTACAACATCACCAAAGCCGAAACCTACGCAGAGCAACTCACCACCGAAAACTGGCTCCAACTTTGCGACTCCCTCAACGGCCAACTCGGCACCAAAAAAACGTGGCGCATCCTACGCACACTCCTCACACCCTCTCAACCTCGCGACCCCCTCACACGCATTATGCTCGCCAGCAAAATTACCTCGCACGACCTCGAGCAGCAACTCCGCGACACCTTCTTTCCACCACCAACCGACACACCACACACACCAGAACCTCCAACTCCTCCCCTCGAACCATGCGACATGGACGCCCCCTTCCCACTCAATGAACTAAAGCGGGCACTTGACTCTCTCAAACGAAACACATCACCTGGCGAAGATAAAATCACATATCAACTTCTCCGCAATCTCGACGACACACAAATCCAGCAACTCCTAAACTACTTCAATAATGTTTGGCAAACTGGCGACATACCAGCAGAATGGAAACACGCCATCACCACCATGATCCCCAAACTAAACAAAAGCTCCGAAATCAAGAACCTACGACTCATTTCTCTCACCTCGTGCACCGGCAAACTTCTTGAGAAGCTTGTTCTCACGCGCCTCGAATGGCATCTCGAGCACGCGAAAACCCTACCCTTTACACTCATTGGCTACCGCAAGAATATCTGCACACAAGACTCTCTCTTTCGGCTATACAATGACCTCCTCCAAGACAAAAGCACCACACAACTCCGCTCACTTCTAAGCCTGGACATCTACAAAGCCTTTGATAACATCTCGCATGACTCCACACTCAGTACCCTCAGAGAAACGCAGTGCGGCCCTCGAATGTACAACTACATCCGCAACTTTCTATCGAACCGCACGACCGCCTTTAAAATTCCTGGACACATCTCCACACCTTTTCCGTTACACCAAGGAGTACCACAAGGCTCTATCCTCTCTCCCAACCTTTTCAATCTTGCTATGAGCAAACTTCCCGCACAACTCGACACCATCCCCCACCTCAAATTCTCCATTTACGCCGATGACGTTACCTTATGGAACAACACCGGTTCCCCCGGCCAGCAGGAAGAGAAACTGCAACACGCCTGGGACACTGTCGCACGCTATGCCATTAGTATAGGTCTGGCCTGTTCTCCATCTAAATCGGAACTCCTCGTCATCTCCAACCGCAAAAACAATCCCGACAGGCAGCTGATCACCGTACACCTCGACGGCACTCCCATACCCCAACGCCCACAAATCAAGCTCTTAGGCCTCACCATTCAAAACAACGGTGCAAGCGATATCACCGTCTCCACCCTCTCCAAACAAATAAATCAAATCACACACATCCTCGGCCGCGTTTCCCGCCGCCACAGAGGTCTCAAAGAGAGCGACATGAGACGAGCCATCGAGGCTCTCATCTACTCTCTCGTACTCTACCATATCCCCTACACCCCGCTCACTACCCACCAACTCAAACACCTCCAGACACAGCTCCGCAAACCCACCCGCCTTGCTCTCGGCGTGCCACACTACGCTCCCCTAGAGCACTTACAACAGATGGACCCCTTCAACACACTCGAGGAGCGAGTCGACTTGCACCGACTGGGTCAACAGCAACGCCTAACCACGTCCCTGCAGGGTCGCTACATTCTCAACTCTCTCGGTTAGGACACCCTGCACCTCCCTCCCATCGAAACAACCACACCTCTCTGGGATACCATACCCCAAATTACCACACTCCCCATACCCAAACATATGAATCGCGACAGCAACCCGGAACGCCGCAAGCACAGAGCCAAACTCATATCCCAAAAACTCGCCACACTTCAGGCACAGCAGCACCTCATCTACTACACAGACGCCAGCTACGACCGTGGCACCAAACTCGGCCGCACCGCAATTCACTGTCCCCAGACCAACACAACGCTTAGGCAAACATACACCGAAGCGCCTTCGGCAGACTTCCAGGAGACTCAGGCGCTGTGCTCCGCCATTCACCATGCCATCGCCAACCCCCACGAGGGACACACCTCCATCACTGTCCTGACAGATTCCCAAAAGGCAGTTCGCACATTTCAGTACAACTCCCCAACTACATGTCGCGCGAGCGTCGAGCCGCCCTCAACACCACCCCCACCCTTCGCTTCTACATCTATTGGATCCCTGGCACGCTCTAATCCCAGGCAATGAAAGAGAACATTCACTTTCCCGAGTCACTTCCACTCCGGGACCTGCCATTGACTGGCCTACGTCCTATGACCCCTAACTCCAGCGCAATGAATACCATCAACAGCGCTCCGACACATTCCGACAACTCAGCGAATCCAGACTCGCCCTCGTACCACCGCCTCCCACACTCTCCCGACAACAGGCCAACACTCTACGCCGAGCACAGACCCACACGCTATCCTCCCCACACTATACTCATCTCTTCCAAGGCGCTCAGGGCACAGCTAAGTGTCCCTTCTGCACTGGCTACCCAAACAACACGCACACCTACTGGCAATGCCTCCATGCACAACCATCCATCCGCTCTACACTTTCCAAGCTCCCTCCCGGGCTTCGGCCCACGACATGGAAAGAGTGGCTCTCTCCCAGAAATCATCAACACGTGCCCGCCATCTTCGACGCCCTTCTTCACCACATCACAACGATCGAAGAGAAGCTGAAGGCATCGAAAGACGCCACTAATCCCCCATGATCCACCTATCCTCACTTTTCTGAATGGCGTCCTCCTGGACACCACCTCGACACCCTGAACTGAGGGTCAATAAAGATGTTTTCTCTCTCTCTCTCTCTCATAGGTATTGCGCATATTTGACCTCCGAAATCCAGCAAAACCTTCGCTGTCGTGAAATGCAGTTCCAGTGTCACCGCATAGATGGCGCCAGAGTGCCAGTGTGTTCTCTCGTTTTAAGAAATTTTAAGAGGTTTGTCTCTCTCGGTCGTGCTCGATTGCAAGAATGTGAACGGGCCTTTAGGCACCATAAAGAAAATGTTTGACAAAAAATAGCCCTTTCCAGATTCAAGGTTGCAGCTGTAACATTTGAAGCACATATGGATTGGTGAAAGCCACAACGAAAACATCCGAAAATGGCCATTTTTCAGGGCTGTGCTAATATTAAGATTTTCTTATAGGAGTTTAGTAAGATACGGTATTCTATACTGGTTTCAACAGTAATTCTACTACTGTAAACGACTTAATTTTTGCAAAGGCTTAGTTTTTGCGAGTTTATCGAAATTGCTTAAAATTGATCATGCAAATAAGTAACCCCATGAATACGAATACATTGAACATTATTCCTCATTGCGAAAGTTTGTACCCGCAAAGTATTTCCAAAACTGACACTTCACAAAATGTAAGAAATACCGAGCTCGCGAAAATAAAGTCGTTTACGCCATTCTAACCTTTCAAAGCGTTCGTAGAGTCACCATTGCAATGCATTTGCTTTGTTCAGTGCGCTGCGGAGAAGCGACACCCATGGAGCAGACTCCGCAATCGCATTAATCGCGCTAACACCCCACACCACCTAGAATAATCAAAGCCTCCACATCGCCTCCTCTCCCTTCATGAAACGTCATCAGAGTCGGATGGCGCTAACTCGACTATTGGGCCAGAGTCCGACCTTGGACGCGCTGATTGAGCACGAGCCCCGGTTGAAAGCTGATGCAGCACTCGTGCCCAATCTCAGGCCTCGATGAATCTGACTCTGATGACGGTGCGGAGGCCTTCTGCTTATCTTGTTGGTGTTGTAACACCCCGGTCGCAAGAATCTCGCTTCGTCGCAGTGCGAACTCATACTTTGGTGGGAAAAAGCACACCTCCAGAGCGGAGAGGTTCACATGTACACAGGAAGATTTAAGAACCAAGGACCACCAGTACCAAGGACCACCAGAAGTGATTGCTCACCTCATAGAACATTCTGTGCGGATTGAAGAGAGCGGCTTGCGGTCTTTGACGCTGGGTCTACCCGCTTGGTGCAGCTGGGACCTGCAATAAAGTTAATACAGCTTGCCATATACCACAAAGTAACAAAGACAAAGCCAGTAATACATAAGCCTACAACACGACATGTCCGCAGGACCGCTACAAATGCACGCTGACCTCATGGAACACTCCATACGGCTTAAAAAGAGCGGCTTGAAATCTTTAACGGTGCGTGCACCTGCTTGGTGCAGCTGAGATTTGCGATAAATTTAATACAAATTGCCATATACCACAAACTAACAAAGACAAGGCCAGTAATACATAAGCCTACAGCACGACATGTCCGCTAAGGATAGCTAGAAATGCTTGCTCATCTATTAAAACACTCCATGCGACTTGAAGAGAACGGCTTGCAACCTGAGGGTGAGTGCACCTGCTTGGTGCAACTGGAACCTGCAATAAATTTAATACAGCTTTCCTTATACCACAAAGTCACAAAGACAAGACCAATATTAAAGTTATATATTAAAGTTACAAAGACAAGACCAATACTACAGCACGACATATCCCAAGGACCACTAGAAACGCTTGCTGAACTCATAGAACTCCCCATGCGGCTCGAAGAGAGCGCCTGGCAATCTTTGGATTGTACCTTCGGGTTCATTTCACTTCCTTGATGAGCCTCAGCACTTTTGGATAAATGCCTCTCTTTGCGGTATGGCACGGTACACCCCTGGTGCCTCTGTTGGGGTTTATCTGGCCAAAGTATCTATAACAAAAATATAACAACTGGATCACACAGTGCAGTAGCCAGGAATTCCACAACAATATCTTAATCGAAGTAGAGTAGGAAAAGGGGAAGAGGGTGCTAGTGGTGCAGTTAGTGCTTATTACTATGATAGCCAATATTATACATCCTTTAGACATCATTTCATTCCAAACGTCAACTAAAGGTCATGAAGAAGCCTAAACAAAAGATTAAAAGAGCTAATTATCTGTGTTCACATCAAAGATTAATAGAAGCATAATGTGTTTGTTTGTTTTTTTTTGCTGGTGTCAGTGCAGGTTTAAGCGGAACTTCAGAGGTGTTGTTCTGAACACGTGAGGAAATTTCAACTTAGCTTGTCAACCTTTATTATCCACATGTCTTTACAAGGTAGCACATAACCACATCTATGAGGCCACAACAGAGCATGGAAGGCTTGCAGCAATTTTAACTTTCTGCGTTGCTGCAAGAAAGGGTTTGAGACATGTTTCGCATATTCGGATTGATTTGGGTCGTGCATAAAAGGGAAAAAATATGCTTTTACTTTAGTTTCATTTCACCACACTATTGTTGAGATAAACATACATTATCATAAGTAAATCCCTTTAAAGAAATTCCAGGGTGTGTTGGACTTCATCTGGGTACTTTATGTTGAAAAAAAAGTATGCTCCAAGCAGCAGACCGTAAACAGCTTTTACACTGCTTGTCTCGGGCACGCCATGTTTTCCGAAAATCGCCGGTTTGAGCGTTTTGGGGTTAGATTACACTCTTTAAAATTGCAATTGCAAAGGGGCCTGTTAAAGCGCTAAATAATAATAATAATAATAATAATAATCATAATGTAATACATTTATTGTATCTTGTGCACATCTCGACGGGCACATCATGACGGGTACATCAAAGCCAACATGAGGCTTGCGGGATATGCCACCCTAAAATTAACAGTTCAACATTACTTTGAACCCAAATACAAAATGAAACTATATGCAGACGTCCTTACGATGTCAAGGGTTTCATGTGACACGGTTAGATACAAACACACACATGCATGCATACACACAAACACATGCAAATGCAACGTTAGGTTTGACAATAGCCACTGTAAAAGAAGAAGAAGCGATGATAAGCTCGTTGAGAAATAAATCATGCACTAATGATAAATAAACGCAACTAAACTAAAGAGATATGTAATTAAACAGTTAATTTACAATTTTTGGCTAATTAGTAAACATATTTTGACAATTATCGACCTGTCTAATGTCGCCGAGCTCGGAAATGATACAGTGAGGACGGCATCCACATATCTATCACCTTCATTTTCCTTTACAATCCCTTCAAAATTACAAAAATATAACAATAAAACTATATATCACAAGAAGTTTTCGACGTCATTTCAACTGTCTAAAGAGTCAGGTATGCAAATGAATGAACAGTACTTATCAATGAGAAATAAAACGGGAAGGCGCAGAAAAGTAAATAATAAAATATAAACTTCTGCAAAGCCAATCAGCCGTTGGCTATGCTGAGCAAATTATTACGATTTCGCAAAATGTTCACCCCAAAACTGACAGTGCGGTGGAATCTGCGTAGGTTCCTTCGACCTTTCAGCTGTTTATTTTGCACAACGTGATCATCGCCTCTCCGTATACTCACGCGGGGAGAGCGAAGTCAAGCGATATGAGGCATTGATTATAGTTGGCGAACCAGTAGCTAGCACCGCACTGTCAGCTTAGGCGTGAACGGAATATAGGACATGCAAAAACCTAAAATATATGTATAAAAAATACCCGCACTGTTAAATATAAAGTCAGAGCCAGCAGCGAGCTGCTGAGTGGTTGCTTACAATAGTTAATCCTCCCAACTGCTTGAGAAATTTCCCGTCAAATTACGAGGGCGGGCAATACCTTTATGTACCTTTTGGAGACTCGCGGATCAAATGCACTGTAAACTTCCGTTTTCGAAGCCACTAAAACGGCGTTCAATGATATTACATCGTCACAAAGATGTTAGCCGCTCGCTTATGTTGTCTGGCTGCATGAATGTTGTTACAAAAACAAACACAGAAACTAAGCTTCCATAAAAGCTCGCACTCACGAGTTCTCCTAAGATAAAAAAGGCGCAGAGCTCTGGGTAAAGGCGCCGCTGCAGCACGAATAAATAAACACGTGCATATTATAACGAAAACATAACGTGTTGAAAAAGGAACACCAAAAGCGCGACGTGTCGGTGGACGCCCGTGTTCTCAGACCGCGGATTTCGAACACGCTCGAGCGCTACCACGCGTGCATGGGGTTTCCGTCTTCAACCGATAGCACTCGAACCGCGAACATGGGACTAATGTTCGATTTCAATAAGTAAGCAAGCCATTGCAAGGATAAAGTCACATTGCATACCTTGAAGTGGGCGATTTAGTCGTCGATGAGAGATAATGAGGCCTGATGCATCACGGATCACACTACACTGACCACGATGCGAAGAGCCGCCGAGGCGAGTTCGACGAACGCCCGACAGCGATAGCAGTGACAAAGTCTGGCTGCGGCTGCGCGGTACGACGCACGACACGGAGCAAAACAACAGAGATCGGAAAGAGCAGGCGGCACCAAGGCACCAACACCGCCATTCGGCGAGAGAGGAGGGTCGAGAGACAGCTGCGCGGCGCGGCTGCGCGGCGGGGGCATTCAACTCCTCGCCATCTGCGCGTGCTTGCACTCCTGGGATTTCGGCTTTTCTGGAAGGCTCGGCTCTCGCGCCAAATAAATAATGAGGACATCCTCGTATTTTGAAATGATGAGCGTGCCCGTCTTTTTTGACGAGGAAAAGACACGTACAATTGACGTCGATTTTTTACAGTGCATGTAACGCTCAAGCCTCGAACAGTGAGTGCTTCAGGCAAGCTCAAGGAATCCTTTTGAAAGTTTGACCTCCGTTGGAAGCTGTGGAATCCCTGCACAATTACGGTACTAGCATCAGCTTTTTGTGTTCGACTGCAGGTCAGCTGTATCAGTACTCGTGAAGCGGGAGCTCTAGCCAAAGGTGCAAACAAGCTTGCGCTTGCAGCATATTTGATTATCACCCAAAGTTTCAGATTCCCCCGTTCCGCAGTGTCGGTAGTTCCGCCATTGTGCAGTGGATCAGCCGACGTGCACGTTAGTCTACTATCGTCAAAACAAATAGAACTAACGTTGCGGACGCATGTGATATCTATATAAATAAAATACACTTGGCAGCAAAAAAAAAAAGAAAAAGAAACTACTCTTTTATTTTTTGCCGACAAGTTTTTTTTTTTTCAATTTCATAAATCCTAAAGGTGTCCACAGCGTAAGTTGTTGTTTTGACAATATTTGCCTCAGGTGGACGTCGTTCATAAAGAAATTTCTTCTCTTGTTTTTATATTTTGATCCAGTTAACGTCCTCCTCTCTAATTTTCGCGTTCTATTCCAACTGCTGGCGTCCCATTCTCAGAGTTTCTTCTTCCCGCGATGCTTAATTTATTTACACGGGTCAAAAAACAAGATTTTCTCAAAAAAATTATGAAGTGCATACACTGCACGCATTCATCTCGTTTATAAAAGTAATTAGAAGGATAGCCTCATCTATATACTCACAAAGCCTGGCAGCTCGATAACGGAGCCATAGAGTGCCTGGTCGCAGATTTAGAGCGCAAGGATCTTGTAGCACAGAGCATTTCTCGGAGAGTTTGGTATTCAGCGTGCTGCTTTTGCAGCGGCGAGGACCCAGAACATAATTTTGAAACCCGACGAAAAAAAGATGAATAAGAAAAAAAGAAGAAAATAAGAAAAAAAGTTTATTTCTTATTAGCTGTACTTTCAAGCTCTTGCAGTCGCACGTTTCTTTGATCTTGTACAAGTCCTCAACCTAGTCGTCGGCAGTTATGTTTACCTTTTCTTTACGCCTGTGGAACTTGGCCCTTTCGTAGATAACGTTCGTACGCAGCAGGAAATTTTTCGCGAACGCTGGCGTCACGGCATCGTTGTCAACTTTTTCAACGTTCATCAGTTTGTGCGAGGTCAGCACGTCTTCCGCCTCAGAGTAGAGTTAAAAAGATACAAGTGCTGTAAAATAAAAGGTGACATACCGAGCCTCGGCTCAGCAACACTTCCTTTGATTTCCTTGCTCTCAAATCTCTGACTGACTGCAGTAAAAGAGTTTCGCATATTTATGTCACTCTATTATCAACATAGAAGTAGAAGATATCCTGTTGTGTATTCTCCTGATGTGTGAAGTGTTTGTTTAGTATACAGTGCAACTAGAGCAACGTTCACACACAGGAAAAAACAGCAACAAAAACCACGGATACGAGTGAACAAGAAGGGTACAAACAACAGAGCCTCTAGTTTGACGGCACTTTTCGGATTGTCTCTGTGGTTTTAATTCAACCTAATCTATTCAATATTTTATTGCATACATTAATCAAAGTGCCCTATTAGTTTATCACAAGGGGTGTTTCACAATGATCTTGTTTTTTCGCTGCCGATACCGTCAACTTAGGGGTAGGTAGATAACCACTTTCTCGTTATATTCTCCCTGTAGCCCAATGGACTTGCACCATCGGTGCAGCAGTCTTTAGTGGCCTGCCGGTACCACTTTCTAGTAGTGCGTCATACCCACGCCTGGGCAGCTGCGTCCAACTTATTAGTCACTGCAAAATGGCGCGTCGGAAAAAAAGTCGAATTCAATCAGGCACAGGCTCCTTAGTGTGTCGCGTGCGTTCACGTGAAGTCGTGATTCTCCGGGGGCCAAGGGGGTGATGACATTTTTTCGACGCGTCGTGCGACCCGCCGGACGTTTGGTCCTGCTTAGGTACGACCTAAGCAGGACCTGGCGTACCTGCTTAGGCACGCCAGGCGGAGCGAGCATTAAAGTCATATGGCGAATTTCGCTAGTAGATTTTGAGCGCTTACGGAGCGCTTTTTTTGTATCTTTATGCACGCGCAGACGCGAGCTAGCTTTCGCTGCTCTAAACGCGCGACCATGGAGCGGTTTTGGATTGCTCCAAATCTATCAACGCAATTTACATTTAGCCTCTCATAGACTATAGATCAAATTCAGAGAACAAGCCTCCTACTAGAAACGCCTGGCGCATTTTCGTGACACGTCTGCCCGGTCGCGCTCGCTACGCCTCAAGCCTCTTGACAAACTTCACACTTGGCGTTCCTTACAAGGACTGCCAACCAGTGGTGCTCAGTCGTGCAAGATAGTGCCACTAAATAAGCTACACTAAATACCCTACGCTAATAAGATAGTGTCACTAAATAAGACACTAAATAAGCTACACTAAATGAGCGCAGCTCATTCAGTGGCTCTAAGAGGGGCTTTACTCCCCACCTCCTTGGAGCGAGTTTGAAAACCAGTATTCAGACGAAGAGCAGGCCGATATAGGGAATAGGAAGTGCAAAACTGCCGCTTTATTTCAATTTTTAAAATTTTCTAGCTTTGCAAATAAATTCTAGAAATATAAACTTTTTTTTTTTTTTAAAAACAACGTTTGCGTGTTAAATGTGGTGGTCCAAACGTCTGCAACGCCGCACCTTGTGCTTTCGATAGTTCTGAACATGGTTGGAATTTTGAATCCATTCGTAAATCAGAGCTTAATCTACGTTATGTAAGCCACTATAATCTACGTATGTACTGGCTCGCGTCTCGCGCCGCCCGTTGTCCGCTTTCGGCAGCGGCGGACACAGAGCGAAGAAGATCTAGCTCGAGATCGGCGGCGAACAGCCCGTGGCCGAGCCCACCTCGAGCGCCCGACCTGCATGCGCAGCTGCGAGCATGCAACTTGTTTTTTTCGAAAAACTCCTGCGCCATCTATGAGGAAAAGGGTACAAATATATAGCGGTTGAATCCCCCTTAACTCGTCTGCTGGCTGCAGCGCCCTAGCGGTCCCTAAACATTTCTTCGCGGAATTCGGGCCCACGACCAATTTAACGGGTGAAATGTGCGCAATTTATGTAGTTACAGAAACCTGAGTCAAAATATAAAGAAGATATATGTGACCCTTCAACACATGCGCTGCGGGCAGCGCGTCTGTTGCGATGCGAATCTTTGCCACCGCAAGAGGCAATGCGGTTTGCAGACAAGTCGTTTTCATCAAAACTTTGTCTGCAGCCATTCGCTCCCGCCCAGAACCTTACCACCTCCAGCCCTTCCAAGCACCGTACTACCTCCATGCTTCAGAGTAACGACATGTCGGCTTATTGTTTCCTCAACTCATACTGTTGCCAGATCCGTAAAGTTGACCCTTTACGGTAAGTGTTTCCGCGTTCCTACACCCTCTCCTGTGGCCTTACTCTCCGTTGTCGACATTTTCGGAGACCAAAGTCCCGCACGACCAACATGCTCAGCACCACTAATCTTCACTCCAGCAGGCAAGTATGAAGCCACCGGAAGTAAGCGGCTTGTCCCAGAAGTAAGCGCTTGACAGGCTTTTCAAATCTTCCGAGTACTGAATCGAACAGCGTTTAGGGCGCTAGATTTGTTCTTGTAATCCCAAGAGAGCTTGCTTGTTGCGGAGTAACAGAGCATGTGGACCCGAGAAGTCTCCTGGGAGGCCATTCGATGTGAACATTTTTAGATTCTAGTTGATCAAGTGTGCGTATGTCCCACGTTCAAATGCCTTAGTCTCATGATTTAATTCAGGAGTAATAAAAACCCTATAAAAGAGAAACATGGACAAAAATATCGACTGAATGCACTAGGAAGCCCAGCACACGCCCGACTTCCGGGACAAGCATCCAACACTTTTTCCTTTCTCTTTCTTTTCTTGTTAGTAAACATAGTTGTGAGTGGCCCTCTCTTCTGTCCTGTTCTTCTTCTCTCTAATTTTTACGCTAAATACCTCAATATGTTAAAGCAACCAACTAGCCTAAATGTCAACTTTACTACTGTCTATTTCTCTTGTATCGGGCTCTTCTCCTGTAAGCTTCAACCTTCCTTTTACGGACCCGTGTGTCCTTGTTAACCTAATCGCCCAGTGTGTGTGTAGGGTCCGGGTTGGCCTCTTGGCACATTCGAAGAGGTATGTGTCTAGCGGAACTCACACATGTGTGCGGCTTCCTTACTCCATCGACTGGGCATACGAGAACGGTGTGCCGTGTGCTACGATCTGAATACTGGCGCCAGGAAAGATACTTCAGAGACTGCTAACGCGTAGCCTGTGCTTCGAGTACTGGCAATGATGAACAACAACGAAGATACTTCCACAAGATGAGCAAGTCAGCGGGAGATGCGACCGAGTTCCTCTGGAAAAGCATTAGACCACATCTACCAACCAAAAAAGACAAGGTTCTCTCCCAGGTGGCCAGCTTCACAACCCTGGGGGATGTAACGATTCCACCGGATATTGGAAAGCGGTTGGAGGTAGGCCCAAACGTTTGCTTCGAGCCAGTCATGAGCCCACCGGAGTTGGTCACACTAGCCAAGAGAGTTGCATACAAGACAGTAGAGGAGGACCGACCAAGGTGCATCTCTAAGTTTGTGGATAACCTTCAAACTCCGCAAAAAAGGGTACGAGTGGGAGCGTTTAGGCCCTTGGTAGAATTTATGGTCACTAATGGACTGCGTGTCCTGTTATTTAATAAGAAAGGAAAATTTATAGTGTTACCAGATGGCCTGTATAACGAAAGGGCTATGGCAGCTAAAGAGAAAAAATTTTAGACCGGTGCAAGTCTCCCTGAAGAAAACTCGAGATAAAGCAAAAAATCTGTGTGGGCGGCTAGCGATAGCCCAGTTAGCCGCAAGAGTTGGGAAAGCGGAGCGCTTACATCTGGAGGCCTTCTTCAGCGTAAAGACACATAAATAGGCTTCTCCATTTAGAGCCATTGTCACAGAAAAGGGATCGTGGAAAACGCAAGTTACTTCCTATCTCCAAATACAACTGTCCGCTTTAAATATTAGGGACCCCTTTTGGGTGGTCAACTCGGAGGAGATAGTGGAATATCTCCAGTTAGGGGCGCCTGACAAGAGAACTGCATTCATTATAGACGTGGAGAATCATTTTTACTCCTCACCACATGACCAGCTTCTGACCTCGGTGTTGAATTGTATAGAAGTCAATAGAGAGCTCGCTTTCCGAAGTTCCAGCGGGTACCCATTGAGAGCTTTATGGGGCTGTTACATTTCTACCTGATGTCTATGATAGTTGGGTGGCGGGATGGGTACTATCTGCAGAAATCGGGAGTTTGTATCGGTTCCTGCGTTGCCGCAGTCCTTAGTGACATCTACTTGGGAGCAGTGGACTGTGCGATAGAAAGTGCGCTTAGAAGTAAAAGCGTTAACAAGGTTGGCCGCTATGTTGATGACTTCCATTCTTGAAGATGGCGGGCGTACGGACATACAAGTAGCAGACATTATGGCGACCTTTGCTGAGTACGAAGGTGGCCTTAGGTTTACATTTGAGGTGCCCTAAGAAAGAGTACTTCAGTTCCTGGACCTTTCGCTCCACCTGGGTGATACCCATGTTTGTTGGTCATACAGCCCACGATCCAAGAAAGGCATTCTAGACTATGGCTCGGCCCACTCAAAAGTCGTCAAGAGAGGCATAGCTCTAACGTGTCTGGGCTTGGCATTAAAAAAAAAAAGTCCTGCCTTCCTACAATAACAGCCAAATTTAGTATAGAAATAGAGAGGCTAAGAAAAGCCGGCTATTCGTCAGCTCTATTGGCTGATGTGGCAAATGCTCTGGTGAAGAAGGCAAAAGGCTTCCAGTTCAACAAGACCAGTGTCGAGAAAACAAGGCCAGTAGTAATACCGTACCTGCACAGGATGTCCCATAATATAAAAAAAACGTCGCAAGCCGCTATGGCGTCAGGGTAGTTTTTTCAGCACCACAAAAAATAGGTCGAATTTGCCCTAGAGTGAATGCGCATGCTGAGGGTACCACAAAACACAAGTGCACCAAGAAGCATGCAAATAAATTCCTTCCATGCGCTTCGGGCGTCGTATATAAGATACCACTTTCGTGTGGCAAGAGCTACATTAGCCAAACGGGCAGATGCCCCAATGATCGGCTCTGGGAGCATGATTACTCCTTAAAGGCAACAGTGGGCGCAAATATTCCAATCCATTGTAGGGAGCGCAAGTGCAGACCATTATTCGGCGAGACAAACGTCTTGGGGAAGAACAAAGAGAAATTGACCCTCGAGGTACTGGAGGCCTTCCACATCCTCCATGAGGACAGAAATTGCATTAGCGTAGCATTCGTAATGCTGTCAAACAAGGAAAGAGAATTCATTCAACAGACAATGAAGGGCCCACGCGAGCCTGGATGAACGAGCCACTATCATTCACGTGGCTGGTGGTAAATACACCCTAAATGAGCATTGTTAAAATCGGCATATTTCACCATGACAGGAGCCCTTCAATGTCCGTCGGGGGGCATTATGCACCACAGTCGAAATGGGCCCTTAACAAACCTGCGTGCCACCAAGTAGCTGCTGCGCCAACTTCCCAAATCCTCCATTCTCTGGGCACGCACTCTAAACATATATTAGACACGAGGGCTCCGTCAGCGTTCGGAAAGGACCCGTTTCCAAGCGCACACTTCGTTCCCAAAAAATTCCGACAGCCAACTTTGCTCGATAGGGACTTAAAAAATAAGCAGCCCGTGTAAATCAACGATACAATCAAAGGAATAGGGAATTTTAGGAAACCGTTTTTGGTATCCGATATGCTACGATGGGCCCTCCGGTACGAAACTGCGTGCGCGCTACCACAGGAGACTCCCATATGCGCAGTTCCTGCCGGAGGGCCCATCGTACCGAATCCGATGAGGGGAAATGGTTCCTTAAAACTCCCTAATAGCTGCGAGACGTCACGGCAAGGCGGTTAGGCACCGGCGTCCGCGTTCACGCACCGTGCGTGAACGAAAGCGTTCGGTACAAAACGAACATCTTAGCATTTTGTTCCGAACCCTTTTGTTTCTTTTTCGTTCCGGATCGCGTGAAAGCGCATCTCCCGGCAAAGAGCTTTTGGCATTGACTGCTGCGGCGGCATTTTGTTATCGGATATTCCTTTGTATTTTCCAGAGAGCGCGTACAGTCGGCATTCGGTACTACAAAGAATGCCATCACCCTAAAGAGAAGGACATTCAGGCAGCCTAGATAACGCTAAGGGGTAGCTTAGTGGTAAGGCGACAGCGTCACACGCAGATGACGTAGGATCGAATTCTACTGGAGGCATTATACATAGTTTAAGTCAGCGAAACAACGTGAGGAAACTGTAGAATACAGGCGAATGTCAGCGTCTATCCTGTCTCCTGTATTCTTGTACAGTTTTCTCACGTTGTTTCGCTGACTTTAACCATGTGCAATGCTTACCAGCTAGCCCACCTCACCACCCTTCCGCTGGAGGCGGCGTTCTTTCTTTCGGGGATTTGGCAACATTGACGACGAATGCCGTACGCCTCTACTACGACAACTACTACACAACGGGGGTAATTTCCAGTGGTGGAAAGAGTGCATAGCCGCTATCGATGTGAAAGGGTCTATTTAGAGCACAAAAGGGATAACTTGACATGTGCTGCACACGGTGCATGCCTATGAGCAGTGAAACAGCGTTTCTTGAAACTGCCTCGTAGCCATTTCCTCACTGCCGCAAAACGTTGTCATGTGCCAATACAATGCACGTGTGACGTCACAGATTTCCGTCAACAACTAGGAGAAAAACAAAATGGATCGGAGAAAAGAGAAACACGTTTTTCACCAGATTCATTTTTTCCAGATAATCGTTACAGGCACATGAAGTTATGTGACTCGCCGTCCAATCCAAACTTGGAAATTGAAAACAAAAACTAAGTACAAACTAAATATAAAAAAGGGCGTCCATCAACCACACTTTTGTATTGTTCTTTGGCTTACTCTCACCAAGGACACGCACCTTTTTTGTTACCTCGCGCGTAACCGAATCGCACAGCGCTCTAACTCTAGGTGTCAAAAATTAAAGTTGCTGCGAATGCAGCTTCTATAACGTAAAAAAACGAGCAAACACTTAGTACAAAAAAAAAAACCTGCGTCGTTGTGGTTTCTTATTTTCGATACAAGTACAACCCAACGCTACTGCGTTTCACCGCAACTTGGCAAATAGCGAATGCTAGGGCCCTAGCAAGTCAATCGGAGTATCGGAGTAGGAGGAAGTGCTAAAGTACCATCGGAGCGCACTCATCATGAAGAAAGCTGTTGCTCCGATAGGCTCTAGGGGACCGTAGCATTCGCTCTCAACCAAGTTACAGTGGAAGGGAGTATAGTAGCGTGAGTATAGAGAGGCGCAAATTCTAGACTTGAACAAACGCTAATGTACATCGAATACTGCCAACGGATTGAGTCCTCTCGGCCCCCATTACATAAAAAACTCGCTTCAAGCACGCAATATTGTACACTGAGAGGGAGACGAAATCCGAGGTACAAACACCAGAAGAAGTCAAATGTTTCAGATCCCAGCTCAGGGAGTCTTAAGTGCGTTTTTTCGATGCAATATTCAAACGAGGGAGATTCGGTGTATGACTCCAAGACATAGCAGTATGAACTTTTGAGGCGTTCCGGGCACCTGCAGAGCGACATTAGTGGGCTCCGAGCAAGGAGGATAGAAGGGTAGGAGAGGGCATGACGTCAGCCGCGTAGCCTCCACAAGCCATGCTCCTTTGATGCCTCGTCTCTTTCTCATTTTCCTCCTTACTCTCCTCACTTATCAGCCCAATATGGCCACATCACGTGAAGGTAGCTAGCCTTCGTCTAGCCTTCGATCTGATAAAACCTACCGGACGTAGCGCGCGCAAGCCTGCAAGGAATCCTTCTACAATCAACCATCCAGCTCGCACGTGACATGTCACGTGCACCAATCGCCAGAGAGATCTGCGGTCACGTTGGGCACAAAATCGTTTAAACGTTTTGTGACTAGGCTTCACCAATATTGCGACGTGCCCCTTCCTAGTACTTATCACCTCCTTGGCTCCGAGCCTGCCACCATGTTGCAAGCAACGAAGCTGTCCACATGTAAGGAACCGCTTTACGTGGTTAAAACACAAAATACTCAGCTCCAAGAGGTAGCCAACGCCAATATTGTTCCGCGATTGTGGCGATCGCTCGCTGTCAAGCATATAATAGCCCATAAATACCAGCGATGAAGCTCACAAAAAAAGAAAAAAAGAAAATACGATCTGCTGGCAAAACAAATTGTGACCAGCAAACGAAACAAAAAAAGTCGCCAGAAGTTATTCATTTCCTGGCCATTTCCCATAAATAACCAGCGATGAACACTCACAAAAAAGACACAACCAAGAAAATTCGGATCTGGTGGCCAAAACACAATTGTGATCGCCAGAAGTTATTCATTTCCTGGCCATTTCCCATAAATACCAGCGATGAAACTCACAAAAAAGAAAAAAAGAAAATAGGATCTGGTGGCAAAACAAATTGTGACCAGCAAAACGAAACAAAAAAAGTCGCCAGAAGTTATTCATTTCCTGGCCATTTCCCATAAATACCAGCGATGAAACTCACAAAAAAGAAAAAAAGAAAATAGGATCTGGTGGCAAAACAAATTGTGACCAGCAAAACGAAACAAAAAAAGTCGCCAGAAGTTATTCATTTCCTGGCCATTTCCCATAAATACCAGCGATGAAACTCACAAAAAAGAAAAAAAGAAAATAGGATCTGGTGGCAAAACAAATTGTGACCAGCAAAACGAAACAAAAAAGTCGCCAGAAGTTATTCATTTCCTGGCCATTTCCCATAAATACCAGCGATGAAACTCACAAAAAAGAAAAAAAGAAAATAGGATCTGGTGGCAAAACAAATTGTGACCAGCAAAACGAAACAAAAAAAGTCGCCAGAAGTTATTCATTTCCTGGCCATTTCCCATAAATACCAGCGATGAAACTCACAAAAAAGAAAAAAAGAAAATAGGATCTGGTGGCAAAACAAATTGTGACCAGCAAAACGAAACAAAAAAAGTCGCCAGAAGTTATTCATTTCCTGGCCATTTCCCATAAATACCAGCGATGAAACTCACAAAAAAGAAAAAAAGAAAATAGGATCTGCTGGCAAAACAAATTGTGACCAGCCAAACGAAACAAAAAAAGTCGCCAGAAGTTATTCATTTCCTGGCCATTTCCCATAAATACCAGCGATGAAACTCACAAAAAAGAAAAAAAGAAAATAGGATCTGGTGGCAAAACAAATTGTGACCAGCAAAACGAAACAAAAAAAGTCGCCAGAAGTTATTCATTTCCTGGCCATTTCCCATAAATACCAGCGATGAAACTCACAAAAAAGAAAAAAAGAAAATAGGATCTGGTGGCAAAACAAATTGTGACCAGCAAAACCAAACACGAAAAAGTAAGCCTAAAAAAGTATTTCGGGACAAAAAATGAAAATCGCTTCTTTCGATGTTCTCTAGCTCAACATAGAATTTGACACACTCTGAAATACAGCTATGACAACTTTCAATGGTTATGAAAAACTACTAAAAGCTGAGGTCAAATATGCACAGCTGAAAAATACAGTGAAGACACGAGAAGTAAGTCATACTAGTAAACACAAAAGGGGCACCACGCCTTGGTGGCTAAAAACAACACTGCAACACACTATTTACATTTTAGAAAAAGGAAAATCTCACACGCAGAAAGTCGAGAGTTCGTAAATGTTTTGTACGATTCAGGATGAATGACAGGTAATCGCATCAATGTAGTTTTCTGTTGAAGACATGTCGCCAGGTGAAGTGTCGCCCTTCTTTGTAGAGATCATTTGATGCAAGCTAAGCATCGACCTAGTGTTCTAAACTCATCCCCAAGACCAAAGGCCACATTCGTGCACATCGACGCACGAGTGATTCTACATTCTCAGGCGCAAATACCAAGACGAGCTATCACAATTTAGACTCTTGTCTAAATAGCTAACAATAAAGCCTGACCACCATTCTGACTCTCTAATAGAGTGCCGACACTCTGCAAGCAGATTGGTAGCGCCTCGTCTGTGTATAGCCCCAGATCAGTTCCGAATATGTTGATTTAATCTTGCTTGCGCAACTATACACTTCAAGCAGAAAAGATCGAATCCTACAATTTCGCGGAGCACATTCGAGTTAGTGGCAATTTTACGACAGGGATGATGACTTTTTTTTTTTTAATATCCACCTTCTAACGTTGGTTTTCGGTCTTCAGCAATGTTTAGCGGCACGTTGAAAAGGAAGGCAGGTAATACGGCCCACCGTCAAACCAAACACGCCTGCAAACAATTACACACCATATATAGAACGCGGAGTTTTGTTTTGTAAATGTAATGAAGCAAGAGCTGAAAATACAAACGGGACTCAAAGTCAGACTAGAGCTTCTATTAAGCGGGTAATTAAGTAACAATAAATGGGCCCTCTCCTAGTAAAAAGTGATGTCTCTGTCGCCATCAATGGAACCTGACCTAGCAAAAATTATAATACGTCTTTTTTAGTTGTGTCACTTCTAAAGTTCTAAATATTCATTCATCTGTGGTGCTACAGCCGACAACGCAGCCTGAGTTCTGTCAAATTGAACGAACGCGTGTTTGAGGTTGGGTAAGCCGAGGGGACGACGTTGTTTCACTCCCAATCTGGCACCGGTGACAGACTGCTATTAAGAAGCTCTACGAATTGATCGCGGTAGAACCGACGGAGACCACCGATTCATCCGCCTTGGACATCTCTTCATAGGCGATGTTGTCCCTCGTGACCTTGGTGCAGTACCTGCGAGATAAATCACGAACAGATCAGAAAGAGGAACCTCGCAAGATATTTTGCCAACTTTGTGACTACTTTTCTTCCTCTCTTTATGGTTAAGAAAGAGAAAGCACCAAGATACACAATGACGCAACTTAGCAGCCCTGCCAAATTCTTGGTGCGTGAGCGGCCGTGAATTTTGTAATTCAAAGACGATGGCATACATATGTTATGTGTCGGTTGTTTTTTCCGACTTACACCATGCTTTGTAACGTTCACCAACTAGCCCAATTACAGGTCATTTTACGATATATATTTATATATATATATATATATATATATATATATATATTAAGGGCCTTCTTTTTCTGGTTTTACATATTTTTTTTTTATAAATCGGGCGGTATTTGCCAAGCTCGAAAGGGGAGAAATCGGGTTTTCCTAAAAACTATTACGGAGTTTTTTTTTTTTTTTTGGGTTATATAAAATAATTAATTAAGTATAAATGAAAAAAATACAGTATTATCGCTTTTAGGACGTGGAATGTTTTATTTACACGAACAAATAATAATCAATAAATTAAAACGTAGTATAAGAGCTCACTTGGTCATTTCAATTTTTAGAAAAAGTTTTGATTGCATAATCATCTGCATGCGTAGCATTTCTGTCCCGATAGAACACATGTCTAGTCTTCAGACTTATCTTAACTGAGATAACCTCCTCTGAACATCAAAGCTTCCGTCTGCAACGCACGGACACGTCGGCGAGGGATTCGGTAGTCGGGGGTAGCGCTCTTTTATCAGAATTGCCTTAGAAATACGGAAACAAATCCACAAAGCATTATTCGTACTATATTTTTTTGCATTTATTCTGCCATACGCGCTTTCAACATGTTTCGTTAACAAGCTTTAAATTTCTATAACGCCAAAAAAAAATCATAAAGAGTGGAAATTGTTTTTTCCCGAATTTTGAGGAATATCGGATTTACCCGTTTTTCTCAAAAAACATGTTTTGGGTGTAAATACAGACAACACACACTTTTTACAAACAAGTCAGTGTTTGCCCACACCAGGTGTGCGCACTGCGCGTGCGCAGAAACCCCTGTGAAGAGTGTGAGCATGCGCAGTGCCGAACGCAGCGCCACCGCAGTGCGGTGACGTCAAACGTTTGTGTATAGGAAACTATCGTGTTTTCCTCGAAAACGAAAGTTGCTTGTTATATAGAATGCACATAGCGTTCGCTTTTCCTTACATCGACTAAGCAGGAACACGGTATGGACATAGAGAATTAAGGTGGAGCCAACGTTACTAAAACACTCAGTTGGGAAACTCGCCGTCGAAACCTGGGCCGCTGGCGTCTACCGAGACCGAGCTAAATGCGACAACAGCGCCACTCTTTGTCATTTGTCTCTACTGTGGTCACCTTGAGCTTTTAGAAAGCATGTTTTTGCGTAAAAACAAACGGAAAAGACTTTCTTTGTATGGTATTTATTGGAGTTTAGTACACAATGAAGGGTGCGTGATGTTTTTAAAATCTTTAGTATGCAAAGTTTTGCGGCATATTTAATATTGTTTTTATACAACCATGCCTCAGCGGTACTTTCAGGTAGCGCGTCCCGACCTAGGTGCATTTTAACTTCGGTAGTAAGTCGCGGCGCGGCCGCCAGGGAGATGGGGGTGGCACCCCTGTAACCTCTTCTACTGCTCTTCTACTGTATCTGTTTCGGCGCCAGAATGGCCGATTAAAGCCAAAATAGAAGTAACTTGCGGTTCTTCGAGTGGCCTCTGCGGGAGAAATGGCGGCGTTGTGTTCGCCATTAGCTCGGTTCGCGAGGACAGATCGGGGACACTTTTTCAGGGCAGTCTCTATGGCAGTTTCCCAACTGAGTGTTTTAGTAACGTTGGGTGGAGCTATCAGCATTTGGCGCTCCCCACAATATGGTGCATTCGAAAATTGTGCAATCCCGGGACGTCTCATCAGCAGCGGCCGTTGTGGTGCCCTCGTGCACTCAGTACGTGCCTTCTTCAGCACAGGATTCTCACCGCCGATGTTTTCAAGCAACAACCGGGAATTTCCTAGCATGGTGCGATGACGCCAAGTGCAAGCCGCGTAATGCATACTTTCGCTTCTCGGAAACTCGCTGCGTTTTCTCTATGCGTTCCAAACTTCTATCTCAAAGAAACGTAAAAAGCGCACATCGATGCTGCAATATTAGCCTGTACTTGCGTGTCTTCTGCAGTTCACACGGAAAGCATAAAAACACAGAAAATATTCGAGGGACAGACACACACAGTCCTTTCAACGAGCAACTACATTTAAATGATGCCCAGTACACAATAATGAACCACTTTGGTCACAGAGAAAATTAAGTGAAGACAAAAATACTAGAAGATACTAGAAAAAGATAAAAACAAAGATAAAGATAGCTGAATTTAACTTCCTGAAAAGGAATAAGAAGAAAAAGAAGAAAAAAATAAGAAAAACGAGAAAAAAGAAAAAAGAAGAAAAAAAGAAAACAAAAAGAAGAAAGGAAAGAAAAAGAAAAAAAAGGAAAAAAGAAAAAGAAAATGAACAACTGGAGGAGACTTTTTTTTCTATGACAACTCCGGCGCTAGGAAATCCATCTCTGATGTCGATAACGACAACGAGGTCTCGGAAACCTTGTCTGTGGCAGTTTTGATCTTAAATGCTTCGATTATCTCTCGCCCATACTAGTCCTTGGGTGAGCCTAGCACGGAAGTGTTTTCATAGCTAGGAGAGCAATCTGGGCAGATGCGGGCATGGACAACAATTGGATGGTAGGAGTCGGATGACGCCTTGTTGACTTCGAGAAAGTATTCTCTAAGGCGAACGTTAAGGTATCGTCCCGTCTGGCCGATGTATTGGCTGCCACAACTGAGCGGAATAGACTAAGTTGGCTTTTCTTGGCATTTGACGTATTTGTTGAAGAAGAGGCCATCAGGATCTCTGCGCGCAGAGGCAAAAAGACTGTGCACTTTGATGAATCTGCCCACTCTCAAGAAAACGCTCGATTGAGCTGCAAAACAATATTTGTAAGTATTTTTCACAGCTAGGACACATAAGGAAGGCGTGCCGCTCAGAAGCATTGTATCTGAAAGAGGTTGCTGGCAGAAACCTTTGGCCTTATTCCTACAAAAACATCTCTCCACGGTGACGCTCCTCCAGCCCTTTAGGATTTCAAACTCCACAGATCTTATCTCGCACCTTACATCCCTATACGCCACCACCCAGCACTCTTCGTGTTTTTTTTTTAGACATAGAAGAGCTTTACTACAGTCTAGACCCCCGGATTCTCTTGAATTCTGTGTCTGATGCGATTCATGAACACGGTCTCTGTAAGTTTCAAAAAACCTCAGGGATCTCCGTTAATGATTTCACAGATCTCCTTGCCTTATACCTTCAGTCAACTCTCGTTGAATACAACAGGAAAATATTAAGACAAAAGAAGGGTGTTTGTAAAGGCTCCTACCTAGCCCCAATACTCAGTGAAGTGTTTCTCATGTACGTAGACCGATCAGTTAAGTCCCGACTGGACATTTTCGCCCCCGAATGCCGCGTGTATCGATACGCAGATGACTATCTTGTTATTCATCCGACCTCCATCTCCTCACGGGCCATTTGTGAAGCATTCAATTCCTGCTCGTCGGGTCTTAGGTTTACGAGTGAAGAACCAACAGAAGAGGGACTACAGTATCTGGATTTAAGGATTCATCTTCATCCTCAAGGTATATGCTGGAGTTTCTAGCAACGATCCAAAATACCGGTCCTCCCTTCCTGCAGCAGCCACTCTAAATCGGTAAAGCTTGGAATTATTCCAACCCTGTTTGCCTCTTCTCGCTCAAAATTCTGCCCCCACCTCCATCAGCATGCGTCCAACGTCAGCATGACCGCCTTCTCCAAGCCGGGTATCCAGCAGACCTCCTCCGTACTATCATTCAGCATCTCATTACAGGCCCCAACCGTCGATCATCTAACAACAAAGGACACAGAAAACACACGCCCGGCTTGTATTCCATATGGGCATAATACTGCCCATCGCCTGAAGAGTCTCGCTGCCCGCTTCGACACGAAGGTGGTATTCACATGTCGGATGAAGCTAAAACAAATGTGCCAAAGGGTAAATAACGAACGTCGTCCACCAGAATGCACCATCAAACACTTGAACAAATCCGTCAAATGCCAAGAAAAGCCAATTTAGTCTATTCCGCTCAGTTGTGGCAGCCAATACATCGGCCAGACGGGACGATACCTTAACGTTCGCCTTAGAGAACACTTTCTCGAATTCAACAAGGCGTCATCCGACTCCTACCATCCAATTGTTGTCCATGCCCGCACCTGCCCAGATTGCTCTCCTAGCTATGAAAACACTTCCGTGCTAGGCTCACCCAAGGACTAGTATGGGCGAGAGATAATCGAAACATTTAAGATCAAAACTGCCACAGACAAGGTTTCCGAGCCCTCGTTGTCGTTATCGACATCAGAGATGGATTTCCTAGCGCCGGAGTTGTCATAGAAAAAAAATCTCCTCCAGTTGTTCATTTCCTTTTTCTTTTTTTCTTTTTTTTTCTTTTTCTTTTTCTTCTTGTTTTTCTTCTCTTTTCTTATTTCTCTTTTTTCTTCTTTTTTTTTCTTCTATTTCTTCTTCCTTTTCAGGAAGTTCAATTCAGCTATCTTTATCTTTATTTTTGACATTTTTCTATTCTCTTCTAGTATTTTCGTCCTCACCTAATTTTCTCTGTGACCAAAGTGGTTCATCATAGTGCATGGGGCATCATTTAAATGTAGTTGCTCGTTGAAAGAACTGTGTCTGTCTGTCCCTCGTATATTTTCTGTGTTTTTATTCTTTCCGTGTGAACTGTACTCCATCCAACGCACTCTGCTACTTGTGTCTTCTACCTTTCCCTTAGCGAAAACTAGGTTACTTTAAGTATACTTTAAGGTCTTTTAAGATACTAATTCCCAAGAAGAATACTAAAATCGTCCTTTAAGTGGTTTTGTGAACAATTCACGAGTGTTCCGATGTTTTTTCATTGCTATTGGTGCTTTCGGGAGATGTGCAAACTAACCCGGGCCCCAAGACCGGTCTGCGGTCAGATGCCGGTGTTCAGCCCGAACCTTCGTTGGCTGATAATATGACTCTGTTGCAAAGTTTAATTACTCGCTCGCAAATCTTTGAGAAGGGTCAGGCCGGTTTGATCAAATCTGTGGACGAGATAAAGAAAAATCAAAGGTTAATCGAGGCACAAGTTGCTGATATTGGCACCCGGTTGTCAACTCTAGAATCCCGATTAATCGAGCTAGGTGATCTGTAACAGGAGTTCCGAGTCATGCAGCAGACGATTCAAGTATCTGGGAAAGAGAACATCACCCTAGCAGCGCGACTCAGCAATTTTGAAGATAGACTGCGTCGTGATAATCTCATATTTCACGGCATTTCCGATTCGCCCTCGGAATTATGGTCCCAAACAGAATAAAAGTTGACGATCTCTTTACTGGAATGTGCCAACTTTCAGCTGACTCCAGATAACATTGAGTGAGTACTCCGCCTGGGCGTCTCTCATGTCAACAAGTGTCGACCGATCATCAATATGTTTTCATCATATAAGAAACGGGCGAAGGTGCTGTCATTACGTTTTAGCTTGAGAGCGTCGCGTGTTTTGCGGTGTGAAAACAATTGCCCTGAAACACTTCTGGCCAGGAGAAAATTGATCGAATTTGGGAAAACACAATCTTCTGTTCTTCAATTACGGTACGACAAATTAATTGTAAACAAAAAATGTTATGTTTATGACGCTTCGGCGGATAGTGTTCATGAAACGGCTTTGACTAACAGCACCCCTGTTACTTCGAACTTAACTACACCAGTATCTTGTGAGACCGTTCAATCTGGAGAAGTCGTTCACTCTGGTGGTGCCGCTTCTGAAGGAATCGCTCGTTCTGGGGTCACCGTTAATCCTGATGATTCACTATAGGAAACAAGGAGGGGCGGTGGCCCGCAGTGCACGCGCCATAATATATCTGTACCTTTTACTACCATTCGTAGTGTTATGAACAAAAGACAAGAACTTCATTCTGTCATTGATACTTGTGACGCGGATATTGTTGTTTTAACTGAGACTTGGTTATCTGCAATGGTTCGGGACAACGAAATTTTTTGGTTCCAAGCGTTTCAACGTGTACCGATGTGACAGAGAGGCTAGAAGTGGAGGTGGTGTACTTATTGCCATTCCCGAAGCTCTTATTTCGTTCATTGCAAATGTGCCATGTGACCTGGAAATTGCTTGGGTGTGTGTAGTGATGAATTTTAACATATGCATTCTTGGTATTTGCTACCGTTCTCCTCAGTGTAGCTCCAGCTTTGTAAACAAGTTACATGATGCTATTCATCTTCTAATAACGCGTTTTCCTGACTCTCAATTTTTCTTTTCGGCGATTTCAATTTCCCTAATATTGTGTGGTCAGACCATTACCCTGTTCCAAGCCTATCCTCATCTCAGTGCAGTGAGTTTGTAAACATGTGTTCAGACTTCAACCTTCGTCAACTAGTTAACTAGCCTACTAGAGTTACTGTAAGCAGTTCAAGTATACTGGACTTAGTCCTTACCACTTGCCCCGACATTGTCTCGCCGATTTCATATTTGTCCGGCCTTAGTGAGCATTCAGTATTGCACTTTTATTTCAAAATTCAAAGATCCAAACCTGTTAAAAACGCAAAGCTAATACGGGATTATAGTAAGGCTAATTTTGCAGCTATTAACGAAGAACTTTGTGTATTTATGGATTCTTTTTTGCTGTCTTTCGACCAGCGCACGGTCCAATATAACTGGAATTTATTTAAAGAAATCGTACACAGACTTACAAATACGTACATTTCATGTCGTGTCATAAAATATGTCGTACAGTCACCATGGTATAACGTTACACTAAATAGACTTGCCAATAAAAAGAAGCGTTTGTTCCGTGCGGCAAAAGGCTCAACAAGCGAAAGTCGTTGGACATCCTATAAACTAGCCGAACATAGTTATAACAATGCTGTTAGAGATGCTGAGTTTACCTTTTTCACTACAACGTTACCGTCAATGTTAATGAACAATCCCAAACAGTTTTCGAATGTCGTAAATCAGAAAGAAGGTTATTTTGTATCGCTAACGATTGGGGATGGAGAGTTGGTGCCAAGAGATGATTGTGCAAATTTACTGAACGACACATTTTCAAGGGCTTTTTCCGCCGTTGGAGACTGTCCCAACCCGGAATTTTAATCACCGAACTTTTTCCCAATGTTTCCAATATCAATTGATCCTGCAGGTATAATTAAACTAATTGATTCCCTTAAACTGTCCTCATCCACTGGTGTTGATGAAATTAATTATAAGTTTTTAAAGACCACTAAGGAATACTCATCTATCATTTTGGCTAAACTTTTTCAGCAATCCTTAGAGGAATCATGTCTGCCTGATGATTGGAAAGTGGGAAGGGTGGTTCCTCTACACAAGGGTGGGAGTAAGCATTCACCCAACAACTTTCGTCCAGTATCTTTAACAAGCGTCCCTTGCAAAAGTTTCGAACACGTCATCTACTCCCACCTTGCCAACTTTCTTGATTCTAATGGATTTTTCAGTCTGTACCAACATGGCTTTCGTAAAACATTTTCCTGTGGAACGCAACTTCTATCTTTCACTCATAATCTGCATTCCATTCTTGACTTCGGGTCCCAGGCGGACTGCGTGTTCCTCGGTTTCTTGAAAGCTTTCGATAAAGTCAGTCACCAATTATTGCTTTTTAAGCGGAGTAAACTTAATATTGACTTAAGCGTTCTTCAGTGGATTTAACATTTTCTGTCTCATCGCTCACAATTCGTAACTGTTAATGGCTCTAATTCTAAATTAACACCTGTTAACTCTGGTGTTCCGCAAGGTTCGGTTTTAGGACCATTACTCTTTCTTATTTACATCAACGATATGCCAGCTATCATTTCATCCTATGTGTGTTTATTTGCAGATGATTGCGTTATTTACCGGGAAATTTCTACCGACAGTGACACAACCTTATTGCAGTCAGATCTAATCTCAATATCTAACTGGTGCCGCACATCGCTAATGGAACTAATCATCACCAAGTGCAAGTCAATGCGTGTGTCCCGTCATAGTGCCATTTGTCCTACTACTAGCTTAATAGCGCTCTACTGGAGCCCGTGCACTGTTATAAATACCTTGTCATCCACATAACATCTGATCTTTCATAGAATATTCATATTGAACATGTTATTAACAATGCTAATCGCATGCTCGGCTTTTTAAGAAGGAATTTTAGTTCTGTGCCGTCATCTCTCAAACTTCTTCTTTATAAATCACGTGTTAGGTCGAAGCTGGAATACGCAGCCTCCGTTTGGGGACCCCGGAATGGAATACCTCATTCAATCCTTGGAGGCCGTCCAGAACAAATCCGCACGTTTCATAATTTCGAACTACCACCGTACTTCTCGTGTAACCTCCATGAAACTATCGTTATCATTACCCACTCTTGCTTTACGTAGACAATATTCTCGTCTGTCCCTTTTTCACAAACTTTATCATAATCCGGCCATGCGTCACAATCCACTAACCCCTCCATATTATATTTCCCGTCGTTTAGATCATAAGAACAAAGTGGGCGTCTTTCCATGCAACACTAATGCATTTTTTTATTCATTCATCCCGCGCACTTCTGTAGAATGGAACCACCTTCCTCATGACATTGCGACCATTGATGACCTATACATTTTTAAAGATGCTCTATCTAACTTTTTTTATTTTTTTATATATGACTGTGCTTATTTTGCCTGTTGTTACTCATTTGTATTTCCCACTCCCCTCTGTAATGTCTTCGGACCTTGAGGGTAAATAGATATGATGATGATTGGGGTTTAATGGAGCAGGATCGACTTTGCCTATATTGCGCTAGCCAGAAGTAGGCTTGTACCATTAGTGTCCTTTCTTAGTATGCTTGAAGTAAGTACTCTAATAGTGTACTTTTAGTAAACAAGCTAAGACCTAAGTACCTCCTAAGTTTAAGCGAAGCGTCTTACTAGTAGCCTCCCCTGGGTATCTTTGAGTGCACTAGAAGAACGTTATGGAAGTAAGCTGGAAGGATCTTGTAAGTATTCGTGCAGTGACTTATTAGTTGCCTCCCTAAGGTTTCTTTTAGTGAACGAAAAGTTTACTATGGAAGTGCGCTGAAAGGATAATCGGAGCCTGCACCAAGCATGCTTAGCTACGCTCACCATGAAATGAGGACAACATTGGGCTTCGTCGCTGTGTCTTTGTGACATGAAATGGCGTCAGCTCGCGTTGTTTCGAGCGCTGTGGTGTTTCAGTGCTCTACATGAGCACTCTGACCAAGTTCTCAGCGTTCCGGTGGCAAGCGTGACCGACTAGGTCTGCGATTGCACCGTCCCAAAATGAGTGTAGCGACCATTATACACTGCGTACACGCCGTGGACGCGCAGCTCCCCGGCATGGCGATCTAGAAATGAGCCACCTGGAAACGGCAACAATAGTTGCGTTGACACAGTGGTTACCCCTCACAAGAGCGCAAAAACAACTGTGAAAGGTACGTTCAGTTGGTATCTTCAGGAATGTGAAAGGTAGCCACTGCAGTGTCAGCGTAGTTCTTGTCGTTTCCAGTTCACTCTTGTGACACGGACGTGGTGAGCAGCCAGCGAGTGAGATACCCTATCTACCCTTGGATCCATCAACTTCGTGATTCTTATATCAGATCGGGGTCACCAATGCGGCACGCGTCTTCACAACAGGTTGTCCCCCCCCCCCTTTTTTAAAAAAAAAAAAGAACTTGTTACACTAAAATAATCCGCAAAAGTCAGGAACTTGACGGATGAAGTAGTAACTTCTCTTAAAATGTCTTTAACTGGTCATATTTGTGCGATAAATGTTAAAGTCCGAACACCGCGTACAAAGAAAGTGATTGCTTGGTGACCGTGTGACGATCAATAAATATGCGAACATGACCGACTACATCTGTGATTCCATCGTTTAATCATCCGTGCTACGTGTTATTGGCCCCACCAACATCGACGAGCAGTCTGCTGTCGTCGATAGTTCTCAGTCGGATTATAAAGCAGCGCAGTTCGTGTATTGGTGCACCGGGTCGCGAAATCGGTGCTCCTGAGCTTTGTCGACGCAGAAAAAACAAGCTCCATCGTGCTTGCGTCTGTGTGCTCCGCGTGGATTCATTGCAGTGTTAAAATTCGAATGATTTGGGGTCTGTTGCAGTCGTGAAGCGTTTGAGTTCTCGGCATTTTTATCAGTCGTGAGCGTGACCGACCACGTTTGCAAATACGTCGCGTTTTAGACTTAAGCTAGGTGGCGCAAGCTACCGCCCGTTTCAAAGTGCGTTGCAAGGTGCCGCAGTACTATCCATTCAATCATCAAGATGGCGCCGGCTTGATCAGCCGTCAGTTTTGTTGTCTTTAAATAAACCATTCTGTTTATGAACGTTCGATGATATTACTTCGAAATCTTTGGCATTCAGAAGTGGGATTACCACTGCGCCTTACCGGAACAGTGGTGGCTGCGACAGCCACGTTCACGCCGACGAACGCCAGTCTTCTTCACGGGCGGTAGTGCGCGTGCATTGTTTCCGCCATCGAGGAGAGGGCGTTCAGTGTTCTCGTTGACTCGACGAGGAAGCACAGCCATGGCCGCGGACCGTGAGCTCGCACGGACCCTAGCGTCGCAACCGGGCTTCGCATCGGTGACCGCGATGCTGGACTTGACGCCGTCCAATCCCGCCTTCTCTGACTCGTCGTCGGCAGCGAGCGCCATGAGGAAGAGCGCGGGGGGGAAGTGCGTCGCATATCAACACGGTGGCGGCGCAGCGCAGTCCGGGTGGAGCGATGGAATGACGCTCGCTGTTGCGTCATCGAAGGTGAGCGGGACGGCTTGAGTGGCATCCAACGACCGGGAAGCGACTGGAAACTTGGTTGAAATGGGCAGAAGAACTACAGATGGTGTTCTCCGATGACGACGATTCGCACTCTACGAGATGATGCTCCGGCGGACACAGACCGGGTGAGTACGTCGCTGATTATTTTTTCGACAAGAGCTTCATCTGCTCGAAATGTGACGCCAAGGAAATGAATTTACAATGGCGCAGACTTATAATTGCGGAACTTCGGAACATGAACCACGCTGTGATCCTGCGGCTTCAAGCAGCAACGTTCGCAACGTCATGCAAAATTTTGCAAAAAAACTTGATTTTTTTTCTTCAAATCACTTGTTGCAGAAGAAGCAGTCCACAAAAAAAAAAAAGAAACTATGGAGGACAAGCTTCTCAAAAAGCTTTGCCAGGAGCTGAAAGGTCACAGGGTTTGTATAAAAGCATTTTTGTTAGATAGTGTTAGTTTTATGGAGAGCATATCAGTATTCATATAATGTTGCCATTTTGGTGCTTGGTTAGATATATTTTTATCAATGTCATTATTGCCTTTTCAAGTGTCCCTACTGAAAAAACCCGTATACTTTTAGTACGGGTCCTACCCGTTTGGGTCATATGGTGTTATGGACATACAGGTCCCGTGTTCACACGGGTCGACCCGACCGTAGACACAGGTAAACCCGACCGTGGACACGGGTACTACACAGATCAACCCGACCGCAGGCACGGGTCGACCCGACCGTAGACACGGGTCGACCCGACCTACGACACAGGTCGACCCGACCGTAGACACAGGTAAACCCGACCGTAGACACGGGTACTACACAGATCAACCCGACCGCAGGCACGGGTCGACCCGACCGTAGACACGGGTCGACCCGACCGTAGGCACGGGTCGACCCGACCGTAGACACGGGTCGACTCGACCGTAGACACGGGTCGACCCCACCATAGACACAGGTCGACACGACCGTAGACACGGGTTGACCTGACTGTAGACACGGGTCAACCCGACCGTAGACACGGGTCGACCCGACCTAAGACACAGGTCGACCCGACCATAGACACGGGTTGACCTGACTGTAGACACGGGTCAACCCGACTATAGACACTGCTCGACATACGTAAACCAGCAGATCCGGGTGCCACGCAATTCCTGTTCACAAAAGATTAGCATCCCGAGACAGTACCACCTAGATAGGTAAGGCCTCCAGACCACTCTCATACCATCATCACAGCGAGATCGATCGCAAAATGAGATTGGGCACGAGTGCTGTGGCAGTGTTTGGCTTACACTTGTGTTCAATCAGCGCGTCGAAGGTGGGACTCAGGCCCAGTCACCGTGTCAGCATAATCCGACTGTGATGCCATTTCATTAAGGAAGAGGAGGTGATGCAGACACTTTTATTATCTAGGCGGTCTTGCCCGAGGCTCCCAATGAAATTAACTACTGACACAGCACCTAGAAAGAGCATGCAATAAAAGCACTCTAGAAAGAATGACTCCAAAGCAGGTGAGTTGACATATATATTGAATACTTTAAATCGAAGGTAAAGGTTAAGTTCTACCTTAGAACTCAAGTTTCCTGTTGATATTGTGAAGCTGCTCGCCTATGTATCTGTTCATGAGGGACCTCCGCTTCTTCGGTGGCTGACCCGAGGATGTCCGCGTGATGTACAGCTGGAAGGCATCTGAAAATGAGTATGACAAGGCAATGAGTTATATGTACCGGGTTCAACCAACCCAATAGTTACGACATGTTAAGTATTTAAACTACTGCAGAACCAAGCAATATTGTTTGGGGGGAAACACTGCTAAAAAGATGTATGTTGCAGAAAAACGTAACAACCAATATACTAGTTTTCTTTTTTTTTTTTTTTGGGGGGGGGGTGCTATAGGTGGCACAGGAAACAAATCTCAACAATTTATTTCAGATGGATATTCGTGGCAGCAGAGAACTATCATATTTATATCCATGCAGATTGAATGCTTATTTCTTGAAAGTATTAAACAAGAAGTAGTCAATATGCAGGATGTTTCTAAACGTGACAGGTTCGAAATTAAGAGAAAAAGACAGGATACAGAAATAAACAACAAATTTTGTAGAATTAGCTTTATCGATCGTGGCAGACATCGCGGGAAAAGTGTAAAGTAATAATTAGTACAGTAAATACTTCAAATCTATTAATTGAATTCTTTACCCTATCTGGCACATTTAAATTAGAGATACCTTTCCCATCCTCAAAATTGGCTTATCAGTTGTTAAGATTAGAAAAATAAAATAAAAATAAAAAAATGACAAAGATGATTAGCTGGCAAAATAGAGGCATCGGAGCCATAGCTGGTACCCAGTGTAACCTTCTAGGCAGCAGGTAGTAGCAAATACGATATAGCTTCGCCAATACTGGAAACTCCTCCGAAAACCTATGGGAGCGGCGGCGAACGTGACAGTGACGCCTCTAGCGGACTCGGAGTCTACGGAAGCAGACGACGCAATGGAAAAGTATAGGCTCCGCGACGTCCTCGAGCTTTGCGAGCCTCGTTTCGTCACCTCCACAGCAGAAACAATTCATTACGGTCAGTCTGCATGCAAAGTGCAATCCACTGATCGCAACTGCAACGACAATCAAATAACAACAAGCGCATAAACAAAGGTAGAGCAGTTTATTTAGAGGTCTGAAACGCCACTCAGGGGGATCACACGCTTTTGAAGCGCATCTGGGAGGCGGAAAGAATGCGTTTAACTACTCGAACCGCGTCGTAAGAGGTTACTGTTTATCCGTTACGAACTGCTTTGTCACAATTTCTTACCTGAATAGGTAGTTATTAAAATGTGCGCCAACAACATGTTAAATTACCAGAGCAAGCGCACCAGCCTCTGCAGCATAACAAAAACAAAAAAGTAACGAGAAAAATGACCCTATGAACACGAACTTTGCAGAAAAGTTGGGGTCCCCATCCCAGACGAAAATAAAAAGAAAAGGGCCCGGAAGAGTCGCGAACAACGGCGAAGGAAACAAAAAAGTTAGCAGACGATACGAAGATACAAATCACCCAGCGAAGACCTCCTTCAACGACGACGATCGCACAGGGCGTCGGTAGGAGCATTGAAGATTAGCAGGTGGTGCTCGCCGTTGGTGTTGAGTCCACAACAAACAAAGCGGAAGCAACACGACGAAACTATTAAAAAAAAAGAGATTCACTTTTCTTTTTTCCAGCTGCACGCTACTTGTTTGTTTATTTTCTTTCGCGGCGTTGTAATGAACTAACAACAAAACAGAGGAAAGTAACGTAGTCCAGCTCAAACTGCTCGGTAAATAAGAGTCGCTCGCTGCTATCTGCTTCGTGCTAGCAGTGTGTGACCTTTTTTTGCTTTCGCATTTCTTTTCCCAGTGACTTTGGACGGTTGTTTGTCTGCTCGCTTGGCGAAGCAGTTCAGAAGTACACATCGCGACACTGTTGGCGCGAACACAACATCGGCGTATTTTCGCATTTTACTTCTAAATAGTACTAGCGAGCACGAAATGTTTTTGCTTACACTATAGAACTCAATGAGCTCTTTCCGTAGCAATAATAACTTGGATGACATCCCTTGGTTTCAAAGAGAAAAGCTGGAAAAACCGGCGATCGCTTGTTCGCGCTAACAGTGTCGCGCTCTGTACATTCAAGTGTACCTTGTTGACGTACGACGTACCTATCCAGGCAATCCTTGCACACCGTGCCTTTGTTTTGAGTGTCGATCAGCGGCCTGAGGTGCGTTTTCAACTGAACTCATGTTTGATGAAATATATCAGTGAAATGTGTGTCGAAGACACGGCTGATGGTACAGTCTAGGTGACGAGTTAAGTCTTAAGGTGGTGTCATTTTCGCATGCGAGCATTTCTTGTTCTTCAACAAAATGTCTTTCGAGGTGTTGTTTGTTTCTGATAGCAAGCATGATGACATATCTCACTGGCTGCCCACCCGGCTACATAGGACTGGGTGTTCAGTAGTGCATCTGGCCTGTGTTCCGTGAAGTTCTCAGCGGTCTCAGTGGAGTTCTCATAATCGTCTGTTGACGCGTCAGTGTCGATTTTGAAGCCAGACTTGAATAGCTCTTGCAATTTAATTTGAAGTAACTTAATTATTCACGTTTGTTCGGTCTTCGGGAAGCGGAAGAAGGATTTTCCACCACATCACAAAAACTTGTTTTTGCAGTGGTAAGCAGCGCATGGCATGCCTGCCATCTCCAAGTATGCGCTGGTGTATGCCCGAAGGCGGCCGGTTCATCAACCAACGATGACAGCAGATGTGACCGCGTATACTCAAATAAAATCCAAATAGAAATGTATAACGAGCTTACACTTTTTAATATATTTATTAAGTATCAAAAAGTACATATAAAGATTTCGGACCAGAAACTCAATCGAAGGCTAACATAGGAAGTTATCACAGACGTTAGTGAAAAAACAAAACAAAAACAATAACAACAAAGTTGCAGACGGCCATTCAGTTGTCCCGGCAAAGCTAAGCAGAACGAACCGGTGGTAGTAAGCGACGAAGCGAAGAAAAGAAAGTAAAAACTAAGCCAAACAAGGCAAAGCAAAATACGTGAACGTCAAGTAAACACAAGAAAGAAAAGAGCAAACAAAAAACATAAACGCCGGAGGAAGAAAGACCGCGGCGGCATAGCGTCACCTCAAACAAAAAAAGAGAGTAGACTTTGAAAAATGGAAGGAGGTGCACGACTGTCCAACGGGTGCGCTTTTCTTCTTTTTTTTTCTTTTGTAACTCCGTTTTTTTTGTTTTTTTTTAGCATCAGATTTGCATGTGCACAATCAAGTTCTCACAGAGCATACTGACATGGCAGTAACGCACGTGGTTCGAAATTGCCTTTTGCTTCTTCATCCGGAGACTATTGGGATTAGCCAGCTTGACTATTCGACGGCAAGGTTTTAAGCAATACATTTATGAGAAATGTGGATTGCAACAACAAAACGGATTGATCGATAAGAACAGTAAAGTTCAAACGTAGCTATGTTCTGAAATTTTTTTACATCGCCCTTTTTCAAGATACAGGGCGAAGGCACATTCGTGTTTTGCCTGGCTTGCGTAAGTTCTGACGGGGTGTTTTCTTCAAGAGAGCCCGAAAATTGCACCCTACAAGCTGTAACATCTTTCCCACGCTAAGAAAATGTCCTTCACTCATGAGGTGGCACCTATTTTTTAACAGTTGAAGCAGCGATACCGTGACAATTTTTTTTCATTGTTTACCCGCAAATACAAACCAGCATCTGGGATGACCCCGCGTTCTGCGCAGCGCGAGCACTCGATGCAAGCGGCGGAAGTCGGCACTATAATCGGGGGGAGAGCCTGGGACAGCGAGTAAATAATTGAAACATTTTAATTTGTTACACAAAAAGAAGTGACGAAAAAACATGACTTTGGTGGCGCCCAATCCCCCTCTTTAGAGTCGCGTTGGGCCGCGCCGCTGCTCGAAGCGAGAAACGGTGCGTAGTCCCATTATATGGCAGAGTCAGTCCCGATTTTAGTTCGTGCACCGCGGTCCGTCGGATTGAAAGGTCCATTTGTCTGCTAGCGGAGACTCCGAGCTCGCTAGGGGCGCTGCGATCACTTTTCGCCCGCGCTCCGCGGGAGTTGCCAGTATTGGCTTACATGGTATTTGGTAGTAGTGTCTGCGTTTGAATGTGTGCCATACCCTAGTGACACAGGCTGTTTTAACCTTGTTTAGGCAAACGGCAGTTAGTGCCCGCTAACTGTGGTACGACCGAACTGAATTGAGATGGTGTACATGCCATTTGCTTCCAGTTGAAGGGTTGAAGTCCAAAACGAACCACCTGTACAATGCCCCCACGTTCAGTATCAACGAACATTTTTTTAGTATTCTATTATAAACTGTTTAAAATGAATAATCAGACTCCTTATTTTATTTGTGGTGATAAACAAACGATATCAAACACCCCTAATATAAATACAAACATGGGCGACATGAGGGAAGCCGCACTGCCATCGACCAGAAAGAATGGCAGTGCCCACTGATCTCAATGACAATTGCTGGATCGCGTTTGACCAGCTCTGCCTATGGACCGGAATGCTGCCACGGTCGGCCATCTTTAGGTAGAGTTATATCATCTCTAGCCATCATAGTAATATGGCGGACAGCGCAATGGCGGCAGGCTGCAATAAAATAGCCGTAGATCTAGTACACTGTACCGTGGGTGATATTTCTTGCTTGATTGAAGTTGTTCGACGAAGCAGATTCTTGAAACACTGCGTGAACGGTAGCCTCGTCTTTGAGGACCCGGTGAAAGTTCTACGAAAGCGCAGCACCGGGGGAAAGCAGCGCAGCTCGCATCGAAACCAGACTACGTAACGGCGTCTGCTTTCGATGCTTCTTTCGATGCGTGCTGTGCTGCTTTTCCCTAATGCTGCGCGAGTTCGTGAATCTTTCACCGGATTCACAAAGACCGGGCTACCGTTGACGCCGGGTTTTAAAAACATGTTTCGTCAAACAATTTCAATCAATCACGGAATATCACCCACCCTATTTTGATGGCAGCCTGCCACCACAACTGCCAAAACGCCGTCTGCCGTGGATGAATGATGGTGGCTGCCAAGTGGCTTCAGCAGCTGTATCTTGGCTAGAGGTGATATAACTCTACCTAAAGATGGCCGCCAGTGACCGCATTCGCGGAGTGGGCGAACGCGATCCAGCAATTGTCATTGAGATCAGTGGCAGTGCCCGACGAGTGCGGGCTTCGCCCCGTCCCGTGATAAGGCGCAATAGCCCTTTTGCGAAATCCCCCAAGCGCCTCGGCCCGCGCACGAGGAATCGTGGTAGAGACTGTCCCTCGCCTGGCCGCTCTGCCTTGAGATCGCATTGCCTTGTCTTGCCTCCTCTGAATCCTCTGTTTTTCGATTACATTACCTATTTTTATCCTTTCCAGTGTATTTTTTATTGTTTCTAAGTGTTTCTATTCTCTTCTGCATGCAATATTTCTTGTATATATATTAGGGGTGTGCGAATATTCGCTATTTTCGAATAACGAATCGAATATTACCCTATTCGATTCGTTAATCGAATCGAATAATAATTTTCAAAAGTTTTGGATATTTTTCGAATAATTTCTGAATAGTCGTTACGGTGTCGCGCTGCGAGATTCCCTTCACAGGCGTCCCACAACGCGCCGGCACGCCTGCCATAGGTGCCCGCAAGATGGATATACGTACCCTCTTCTCCCAGACAATGACTATCATCATCGGCAGCAGCAGTTTCTTTTTATACGTACGTTGCTGTTGCCTCCATTAGGGACCAGTATAACCCGCATGTAAGCGATTTGCCGAGAGACGAGACAGGTGACGTGGACCCACTTCGCTGTCGCTCGGTCAGTCGCGCGATGAGGCAAGCCGCATGAAAGTGGCGGGAGCAAGCGACCAAGGCGATGAGGACGTTTTCTAGAAATCCAAACATCGAGCGACGCGACGAGCGACAGTGAGACATCTCCGTCTCTCGCAGCTGACACTCGTCGCTGTCGCTCGTCTCGTCGCCCGCTAAATCGCTTACATGCGGTTCAACCTTCAGGGACCGCTTTCGCACGAGACTGCTCGTGCACGCTTTCGGAAAGCGTGTCGTGGAGACATTTCAGAACTGGTTGCAACGGTACTGCTGCTCTGTATGAGCGAAGTAGAAATGGTAGCAGCGGGAAGTTGTTCGAAGAAAAAGTGAAGTAGAGTGTGGAAGTTTTTTGGCCGCTCCCAAGCAACCAATTGAAGAAGCCACAACAGCTGCTTGTGTCGAGTCTTTCCCAACACTTTCCGTGGTTGTTCCAGTCTTTGAGTGTGTGAAGATGTTCCTTTTTGATGGTCGCAAGTGCAACAAAACAACGCGTTTTCCCAGAATCTTCTCAGATCAGTAAAAACAAGGTTCCTGGACGTAAGCACACAGGCACATCACACCCTTGACACCTGCCTTGATCCTCAATTCAAGGACATCTGCTACAACAAGGAATAAAAAGAGAATGTAGAGTTCCTACTAAGTAAAAGGCTTCAGGATGTACCGGGCTCAAGCGAACTGTGATTTTATTTTAGCATCCACATGAACCGTGATATTATGTTTAGTATATTAATATTTTAGTAGATTTTGGCTCTATTTAATTATATATCGATGAACTCCAGTAATTATTGTCTAGTCAAGTTTTTACAATAATTTTAAGAAACATTTTGGAACAATAAAAATTATTTTATAATCTCTTTGCTCTTCTTTAGTAGCTGTCTATTTACTATTCGGAAACTATTCGAAAATTATTCGATTCGTATTCGTATTCGATTCGGTGCCACAAATATTCCATTCGTATTCGATTCGGTTTCAAAAATCACTATTCGCTCAACCCTAATATATATATATATAGTATTTGTCTTTATTTTCACCCCAGGAACACGCCGCTTCGCGCGTCGTTCCTGGGGTGAGTACTACCGTTGCTACCGACACCTATCGCGCTGTTAGCTGTTCATTTGACCCACGTGCAGTCGAGAGGAGCCGTTTATGAACACCCGCGCACATCTCATAGGGGTAGGCAGAGCTCTGAATCAACAGTCGCGACGAGAAAGCCGAGTGCGCTGTGATTAGGCCGCCCGCGCTTGCTCCGTTGACTCGCACTGTAGCGTATGCCTTCGAGTGCCGCTTACTTGACCAAGATACAGCACGCCGCTTTGTCGCGGTGACGCTTTGTCGCCCACACTTGCCTGTTGCCATATGGGATGTGCACTATACCGGCAGGCCGTGCGTCACTGCTGTGTAATGCCTGTTAAAGCATTCCCCAGCTAAATTTCTCATTCACAAAGCGGCAGAAATGCCGGTTCTGAGGGCGTGTTGTTGAATGCTCCAGAAAGGCCTAATCGTGCAGCTGTTTGCAGAAGAAAGTTAAATTCACTCAAGTAAAAAGCAAGTTGGTAAATAACAATTTAATTTGTCCTTTCACTGGCAAACATGCAGAGGCAAATTATCTAAAAATGTGGCCTTCACAAGCGTCTATAGACTTTGGGTTGCATGGTGCACCCATCGTGACAGGGATTGGAGCGGCGTAACGAGCACTGGAGTAAATGTGTCTCGGCCCCAGCGTGCGCAAGTGTTTGCCCAGTGATACGACAAACAGCACTAATAGTCCCGAGCACAAGGTGTCATGGCGTTTCAGCTGATATTCGCCGTAGTAGAACCCGATATTCCTCTGCAACCACAGCCTACACTCTAAGAAAAAAGTTGGCCTCAAGAGACTAACGGCAGCATTTGGTCCTCTGAACTCCCAGTTGCTCCCCGAAAGGACCATGTGGTTCAAGCTAGGTACCGTGCGCAAAAGCTGGGGACTAACTGCGCTCGACTGGGACTAACCGATGGGCGTGCGCGAGCAAAAGCATCCATTAGTCCCCCTCAGACCGGGTGCATCTGTTCGGATTGTTCGCCAGGAGGACGGATGCTATTTTGCTTGTCTTAGGGATCGGCGAGACTCAGCCCAGCACGGCTGAAAGTGTTGACAAAACTTGGACGAAACTGGCAAATTTGTTTAATGTGCCACGAACGTTAAGACATTACATTGTAGAGCTTCACGCGTTGTGTGAATGCGAGTGAACGAATCTGTTGACTCGACTTCACCCAACTATCTCGTCAAAAATGATCTGTTGACATTTCAAAAGTCCCATTTACGTAATTTGCCTTCGCGCAAAAAATGAGCATTTATCCAAACGCAACACCTCCAAATACTAACACTTTTTTTCTTCTCTTAAATGAAACTTAACAGTTTGTAGAAGCCGCGCTTTCAACACCGGATTCTCGCAGTCAGAATAAATGGTCACTTCAATCGCTAAAACTGAGAACAAGTCGGGACTCGTCTCTGCGTTTCCCCGTGACCGACCTTTCTGGGTAGTCCAGTGTCGAACTCAAAATCCGCAACGACACACTTGATGCACGGCACGTTCCACTCAAAAAGCACGTTCAGGGGCAGTATCCAGACGCCTTCATGCCATCGTTGTCGCTGTTTCCGATAACAATCCAGATGAACAACGAAGAACAAACCGCACTCGGAACGTCACACATGGCAGCAAGCTACTAATACAAAACAAATGCGAACTAAAAAAAAAGAAAGAAAAAAAAAGCCACCCCAGAAAGCTGAAAATGCTTAAGAGAGAGAGAGAAAGAAAAAAAAAAGAAAACGTGTTTGCTTGTACGTCACTCGACCGGCGTGTTGAGAGCGGCGACCTTCTCCCGACCTTGGAGCTCTTCGGTGTCCGTGTGTCGTGTGTAGTGCGCTTATGGCCTGAATGTCCAACGAGACTGAATGTCCAACGAGCCTGAATGTCCAATCCGTCACGTGACAGTCGAGACGGAATGTACAACGAGACGAAAGATCCAATCGAGACGGAATGTCCATCGAGTCAGAATGTCCAACGAGACGAAAGATCCAATCGAGACGGAATGTCCAACGTGCCTGAATGTCCAACGAGACGAAAGATCCAACCGAGACGGAATGTCAAACGGGCCTGAATGTCCAACGAGTCTGAATGTCCAACGAGTCTCAATATCCAACGGATATGGAATGAACCTTGCATAGAATTTAGAAGATATTGCATTCTCGAAAAGTAGGATTACTGGTAGTTAGGGCGGTGAAAAATGCGTTCGATGGAATGAAGAACCGGACGTTTCGGTGCGAAGATACCGGTACATGGTCGTTTCGGGACGTGGTCGTTTCGGTACCGTTCTTTTCAGTACCGGGATTTTTGATGCACGGCTATTTTGGTGTGCCGCTGAGCTTGTCCCGCTGACGTTGCCTCTGTGAAGTCTCCCGAATAAAATTAAAATTATGCTCGTGTATTTTGCAGACTTAATAAAACTAAAACAAAAATACATTTATTGTTCGTTTTATATATCTCAATATAAAGATAATTTCTATAATTAAAAAAAAAATGACGCGGAAAAGGTGACATGCTACAAGATCAAAGACCGAACTCGTTGACCATTAACAATCGGTCACGCGTTTCCTTTTTAGAAGGTCGTAACTCTGGCGCGGAAGCAAATGTGGGGTCCACGAGAGTTGTTAGAATCGTTAATCGTGTTTATCCCGAGCCACAGTCTTCTTTCCGTATTGTACGAGTTGCTGTATTTTCCTTATTGGTGTCCCTAGTCGCGCAAAGATGATGTCCCCCGCATGGGAGAAAAACGCCTGATTAAAGTGTTAGTAATATTGCTAGGTCAAGTCGGTGTAGTATGTGTAATTATACTAAATTGTAGGGTTCTTTTTTTATAAACGAAGGAGAAAGTTTTAGACATTTCTGATTGGACTTCTCGGTCCCCAGAAACAAATATTCGGTCCTCATATCAAAACCAGTGATAAAATACAATGTGCCTTTCATTAATCCTTTGTGCAGGTGAAGTCCTAAAGTGGTGAGCTTATGTCCGGTGATTGTCTGGAGGACACATTGATGCTTATCGCGACGATTAGTTTCGCATGCTTCGGCCACCAAAGCGATTGCTGTCGCAGTGAACCATGTGTTAAACAACAAGTAGGCAACCTTACTAATTAATACAATTCTTTTTTTTAGGATTGGCTTCCGTCGTTTCCGCTCTGTCCTTTCTGGTCACGTGACATACGGCAATCGTACCGATACGCGCCCAGGTAGCATACCGAGGCTGCGATCGGATTTCAACTGGTTGTAACTCTATCGCAGAGCCGCTGTGACAGTGCGACCGCGATTTATTTATAAGCTAGAGTCGCGAGTGAACATATTCACGTATAACACGACTTTTATAAGTTTGAACGACCCGGGCACGATTCACTATCGGACCCTTGTAAATTCTGAAAGCTGCATTTGTCATCCTCTCTTTTTTGGACAGAGGGTCTCATTGTTGAACCCCACTGTCCTCGGCTATCTACACACTCTACCCTACTCTTTTCGACAGTTCGACGAGCGGGCACTTTCGCCCCATTTTCAAATCTGCGAATCGGCCTATGGCGAATTGCCCTATTCCACAAATTGTTCTTCTTCCAGTTGTCCAGAGACCAATGGAAGTTCGACGAACTGGCCGGATTCGCGGTGCAATACGCTTCCCCTAAAAGAATAGAAAGCGACGTGGAACGATCTATTGTTATATTCACACAGGATGCAGGCTATTGGTACAGCCGGGTGTGAACCTTCTGCTGCACGCCGAGATGGTTGCGTTCGCGTCCTTTATCAAAAGTCAAGGTCCCACGTACAAAGACGTCATCAACTATCTCGACAGGATCACGAGCTTCGGAGTGCTTCCAGGAGCAAGTTAAAATAAATGGGATTCTGAAAGCCACTATGCATGTTACATGCAAAAAAAAAACAAAAAAATTTGCATACTGCGTGATATTAGTACTATAGCTCTAGTCTGGGACATACAAACCTACTGGCAGAAAATGCATGCGTATGTAAACTACTGACAACTGCAATGTACAATGAGTAGTTGTCTGTTACAAAGATAAAAGAACAAAAATAAAAATTTCTCAAATTCACACAGTTGTTCTGCATTTACTCATGAATTGTCGGGTCACACCCCCAACCACCCCCGTGCATTTATAGGCGCGTTAGATGTAGATCTTTTTTTTTTTTTTTTAAGAAGATATCTATAATTTATTTTTTATTTCCGGAAAATTACGGTTTGGCGAACTGCTGATGCCTCGCACCAACAGCATCCAACGCTCCTTTCAAAAATTTATATATTGACTCTGCGCATAGTCAGGGGCGCTGGCGGGCGGTCATGTGTTTACAATATGTAGCTCACCTATAGATCGAAACGGGCAGGGATGAGGACTGAACTAGAAATTCCTGGGATCTGAAGCGCGGCTTTCATAGACGTTCCCCAATTGCGACGCACTAGAACACTCGGACAATGCACCCCTATCTTATATTTCAAATTGGCTCATCTATGCCATCGAAACGTTTGAACTGTCAATATCAAAGGAGCGTTTGGCGTCGTACAATCGACACCTTTAACGGATTGGTAGATAGCTGCGCATCGGCACTCAGCTAACTAACCATCATTTCTTCCTGTAGATGACATTAGAATATTTGTTTCTGCTCTGTTTCTCCGTCGGTCCGTCAACGTCGGCTTCAGTGGCATGACATTTTAGTATGACGAAAATGGGGCAATGCCTGCAGGAACGCGGATTAAATATACCCCCAAGTCTGTATATTTAACAACACAAATTATTCTAGCACGTGACAGGCGAGACGGAATCTCCAACGTGCGTGAATGTCCAACGAGACGAAAGATCCAATCAAGACGGAATGTACAACGAGCCGGAATGTCCATCGAGACGAAAGATCCAACCGAGACTGAATATCCAACGATCCTGAATGTCCAACGAGACGGAAGGTCCAACCGAGACGGAATGTCCAACGCGCCTGAGTGTCCAACGTGCCTGAATATCCATTATTGGATCTTCCGTCTCGTTGGACATTCAGGCTCGTTGGATATTCCGCCTCGTAATCTGTGTAGTGGGAGGGGAAAAGAGATTTTCTTCTGCGCACCCTTCCCCCTCCCCCCAACCCCCTACCCCGCATTCTTTGCTCCTTGCTCACACGGCGGGTTGGGCGTTGGTTGGGCAGATAGGTTTCGTCTGGAAAATCGGAAGGGTCTTTGTTTGAAAAGTACCTGTTTTTAGTAAGTTCAAAGTCGAAATGCAGCCTTCGTCGGAGGCTGGTCGCCTTGTGTCGTCTCCGGTCATGGCGGGATCCGGTTTGGATTCGCGGTGCTGAAGCAGTGCACTTGATCTGTTCTGAAGTCACAAGTCAAGGGAACTCGATTAAGGTATGTCGAAGTGCTTCTGTTTATAGTGTATTCATTAACTGCGGCTTCAGAAAGTGTTTTATTTTGAGCGCGTTCTCTTGCTTGCAAAGCGCGCGCCATGCTCTATTCTTTTTGGCACCATGGTTGCTGATTTTGTTATGCAGCACAGAGACCTCATATTCAATCATATCGAGCGAAACGCCAGTTCTACCGATGGCTTATATTTTTTTGTGTGTGTTTTGCAGACCCTGGCAGGATCGCTTGACCATAAAGGCCTGTCCACACATGCAGCGGAGTGCTACAAGCATAGCGCTGACCTTGCGCTAAGCGAGTGCTGACGGGATCGGTCACCAGCTTTGTATCGCACCGTCAAAACTGTTGCTCATGGCACACGAAAAGTAGCTCACGACACGTGAGCAGCGCTACGTCAGCGCTTCGCTGCGTGTGAGAACCGGCATTAATGGAGACGTTTATTCGATTGTACACTAGACTTTCGCGTTGATGGCGGGAGATTGTGCCGTCACTTTGAAGCATAGTTTGAGCACGCACGCGCTGGGTCTGTAATTCGCAGCGAACGGTCAACTAAAAATCTAATATTGCGCTGGTCTGCTGTCAACAGATCACATGTTGGATGTGAACCATTGTAGCACTTATGCAGCCTATTTGTTTTTTATTATGCGTGTGTTATATCTCATACTTTTGTCGAGCGATCGGGTATTTCACGCTGCCCTGTTACTAATAATCGAAATTCCTAGCAAACAGGCAAGAAACTGCCGGTGCCCCAATAAACGGTGCTGGGACCACGACTGGTTTGGACAGACGTCCCAGTGTCCAAGCCATCGTCGACGCAAGTCCACTCTTCGGAATTCGGCCTTATCGTGGATTCTACAGCCCAGGAACTTCGACTTCAGTCATCCTTGAATGCGATGTGTATCTACGAGGCAATAAAGCTACGTTTAACCTGAACTGCGCAATTTCGTTTCGAAAATTTGTGGCTCGGGACCAAATGTAAAGAATAAACCTTTAGTCCCAGAAGTCTAAATCCAAGGGTGCAACGTTTAGACCCAGGGGTCCAAGTTCAAGGGCCTAACAGTTGGTCCTCGGGGTTCATTTGAACCGGTGTAACAGTTAGTCCCAGGGGTCCAAGCGCAAGGGCCTAACAGTTCGTCCTCGAGGTTCAATTGAAACGGTGTAACAGTTGGTCCCAAAGGACCAAGTGCAAGGGCCTAACAGCTGGTCCTTGAGGTGCAGCTGAATTGGTGTAACAGTTAGTCCCAACGGTGCTAGTGCGAGGGACTAACGGACGGGGCGCAACAGTTGCTCCCGTTACCGTTGCTCCCCTAGGGGACGAATGGTGGTGGCAGCGCATTTGGTCCCCCGAGGGACTAAGTCGCGCTCCCTTTTTTCTTAGAGTGTATTGTGGCTCAGTGGAGAAAATTGATAAGTGCAGCAGTAAACTAAGCTACGTCTGTGACGACGGCCAAAGCGATCTTCACTAAACAGAGGTCAAAAAAGACTAACTAAATTTCTGTATGTTAACAAGCATGACGATGTTGGAAACAAGTGAAAATTCTTTAACTGAGTTACTAAAGGTTGTTGAATATGTACAAACATCACCTTACCCTTTAATAATTAGAGCGATTCCTTGTAGATGTTAAAGTATTGTAACACTCTGTGCAGATGTCCGTGATTGAAACATTCTTCCGTCAGGCCTGTCAATATCATAAGGAATGGTGCCTTTCTTCACATGCAAGCAACCTTTATGCATATAGTTCATTTTGCATTTACTGAATAAAGAGACCAAGCACTCAAAGTGGTCAACGTGTAGTCATATTGATGGCTGCAAATAAATGGCAGAGTTTGGCGTGTTCGGAGCAAAGAGAAAACTTACTGCCCATGGCTGCCAGCTTGTCAGGAGTCCGTGCCCTCTTCGGAGCTGCTCGCTTCAGCCGCCTACAGGGCTGCCCCGTCACGCTCCGGCGCTGGAGGTTTACAGCACCGAAAACCGCCTTTTTGGCCCCTTTGCAGAAGATTGAATCTTGAGCTGCATAAAAAAATAAAAAAGATTTAATGCTACAAATATATTTTTCGGGCAGTTGGACCATCATAGATGGGTGAGAAAAATTTCAATAAGGAGTCACCAGCGAAAAGAACGGTATGAATTTTATCACGGTAACATTCAAACTGGATTATCAAACCAAGAATCTTACTGTAAACTATGCATACCATTGAGGCTTGCCAAAATTAAAGATAGTCTCGTTATTAGCCTAGTGATTATTTTCTGGATACAGGATTGTAGATTCTGAGGGACATGAAAAAACCGCACTTTCTTAAAGGACAACTCCTTGCCAAAACTCAAAATGGAATAAATTACTGGTATCGCTGTAGTGACACAAATTACGACCCCAGCCAAAATATTACGTTCGTGGGACGCCGCAGTCTCAACTAATGCTGATAATAAAAATGCGACTGCCGCGAGCCGCCGCTCCTTAGCGGGCGGCCAGCGGGTTGCCGATCGCTAAAGCAACACTGGGCCATGACGTCAGTATCGTTCTATTTGTTTCTTCCGGTCCGGGCGTTGCGCGGAGTGCGCTTCTTTGAGCCGCTACCACCGCTACTTCGGCTTGTGATTGGCGTGTTTAGCCGTTGCTTTTATCTGTAGCCCGTGTAGCTTCGGTATAGCCTTTTGTTTATTTGCTTTAGAGGACTCCAAGACTCGTTTTAGCGGGCAACTCGGTGCGCTTAAGACTGCCCAGCTGTTCCTCGACAGATGCCGAGTGCAACTTGTAGCGCTGTGGGCTGCTCAAACAACCCGCTGCGCAACACGGAGGCTCTTTTTCACAAGTTTCCAACGGACCGGAAGTTGGAGAAGGTGTGGGTGAACGCTGTTCGACGAGTGGACTTTGCACACGTCTGTTCGGGCGCCGCGGCCCGCGCCGGAGAGCCTCAAAGCTTCGTCTCTGGGACTGACCCGCAGCGCGAAAGCGAGAGGGCCCCCAGTACTGTACGTCACTGGCAGCGCGGCGTAGAGCAACGCCGCTCCAACCACGGAGCCCCGATGACAATGGACCTTTTTCACATACCGACGGCACTAGGCGGTGGCTGCACGAACTAAAAATCGAGGAAGTGACCTACCTGCGCTACCAATCGATAATGGGAGCTACGCTACCAGTTCCTTCGCTCTCCGAGCAGCGGCGCGTGCCCAAGGCGAGTCTAAAGAGGGAGATCTGTGGCGTCCACCCAAACGTCATGTTTTTCTTTCCGTCCACTTTCTTTTTTTGTGTAACACAATTATATATATGTTGCAATTACGTGTTCTACTTGCTGATCCACGGCCTCCTTCCGAATTTCCTCGACTTCTAGTGCCGACTTCTGCCGCTTGGCATCGAGTGCTCGCGCGTGCGCAGAACGCTTCTCGGAAAAGGTTCATTTAGGCCTAGCGACGAGTGCGGAAGACCGCACACACGGCGACAGCCGCCGAGTACGGCACCGAACGAGTTCACTCGTTTTCCAGTCACTAGCTTTTGGGTATACAAGCGACGAGTAGGGCATGCGCACGCACGGCGGCGGCCGAGTACGGCACCGTACGAGTTCACGGGTTTTCCAGTCACTGGCTTTTGGGTGTACGCACTAACTCTTGCTACATATTTATTTATTTATTTATTTATTCAAAATACCCCTAAAGGCCCTCTGTATGAGGGTATTACATAGGGGGGGGGGGGGGCAAGTAAATATAAGTACACAGATAAAACACAAATTATACAAAAGACAATATGAGTACAAGGAATAAAAAAAAGAACCTTAAGTATTAGTATAACTACGCACTAGCTCTTGGAAGTTAGACATATCTAGTTCAGTTGCAATGTGAGCCGGTAGGTTATTCCAGTCGATTATGGTCCGTGGTATGAATGATCGTGCGTAACTAGATGAGTGGCATGTGATGCGCGCTACCTTGAATGAATGATCGCGACGTGGAAAAATAATGGGTGGTGTTTTAAAAAAATCGTCGTGAAGCGGTGCATGGTGATAGAGCTTGTGAAATAATGACAGACGGGCATGTTTACGGCGGCGTGATAGGTCATGCAACTCAGCTTGATTTTTTAATGCGGTGACACTGGAAAATGGAGAGTAGTCAGAGAAAATGAAACGCGCAGCACGGTTTTGCAGCGACTCGATGTTACTTATAATGTAGGCTTGATCAGGATCCCATATGGCAGAAGCATATTCAATTTTGGGGCGGATTAGAGTGATATAAGCAAGTTTACGTAAGTGAGCGGGTGCTTGTTTAAGATTGTGCTTTATGAATCCAAGGGAACGGTTAGCAGAAGCAAGGGTGACATCAATGTGGTAGTGCCAGGACAAATCAGACTGAAAGTGGACACCCAGGTACTTATAGGTAGATGTAAGTTCAACAGTATTGTTATTCAGAAGGTAAGAAGTTGGAGTCTGAGAGGAGCTTTTGGTAAACGACATATGTTTTGTTTTGTTGTGGTTGCGGGTCATTAGCCACGAAGAACACCACGTGGCTAACTGGTCCAGGTCTGATTGGAGAGCTTGGCGATCGGTGTTAGAAGAGATGTTACGGTAGATGACACAGTCGTCAGCAAAAAGGCGGACATGAGATGAAACGCAAGTGGGTAGGTCATTAATGTATATGAGAAAAAGTAATGGACCCAGCACGCTACCCTGGGGAACTCCAGATGTCACTTGGACAAAAGAGGAGTTAGAGTTGTTAAGGGAAGTGAACTGAAGTCTATTTGAGAGAAACTCTTTTATCCATGAGAGAACATTAGAATGAATGTTAAGCTGTGTAAGTTTTAGTAGAAGCCTGTGATGAGGAACGCGGTCAAAAGCCTTCGAGAAGTCGAGAAAAATTGTATCAACTTGTGAACCAGCATCAAGAGATGTATGTAAGTCGTGAACGAAACCGGAAAGTTGAGTGTCACATGAGTAACCCCTGCGAAAACCGTGCTGATACTTGAAAATAATGTTATGGTCCTCTAAATAGCGCATGACTTGAGAATGTATGATGTGCTCCAGAAGTTTACAAATAGTGCTGGTTAGTGAGATAGGTCGATAGTTTAGTGGGGAGGATCGATCACCAGATTTGAAGATGGGAATTACCTTACCTATACGCCAGTCTTGAGGAATTAGACCTGTAGAAAATGACTGCGAGAAAATGGCTGTCAAGATGCCAGAAATGCCTGGCGCAGTATTTTTAAGTATCTTGTTGTTTATACCGGTGTGATCAGAGGCAGATGATAATTTAAGCTTATTTAGTAGAGACAAAATACCGGCCTCTTCAATGACTATTTCGGACATATACATATCATTAAGCCTGTTTAAGGTGGGGGATGAAGTAGTGTCCTCACGAGTAAACACAGATGAAAATGATTCATTAAGGAGGTGAGCACACTCTGACTGTGGAACTGAAACGCCATTGTTATCGATGAGAGACACTTCAGGATGACTTCTTGGATTAACTACACGCCAAAATCGTTGAGGGTTATTTAAGAGTAAAGACGACAAGTCATGATGAAAGAAATGACGGCGGGTGATTTTAAGAAGCGACTGGTAATCACTGTCACACTTTTTGTAACGGAGCCAAGAAACTGATAGCTTGTTCTTATCTGCTAGTCTGAACAAGCGCTTTTTTTTGTTGTTTAGTCGTCGAAGCTGCTGACTAAACCAAGGCGCACTGTTTTTGCACTTTATTGATATTGTCACGAATGACAAGTGATGACGCGGCGAATAACTGAGTAAACTAAACGTTTAATCGGGCGAACTTGTGCCCACAATAAAAAGAAACAAAAGATAACAGTAGAGCGTCGCGGGCGTCGAAGTCGGCGAAAGAGCAGAGTCGAACGCTGGGGCGAAACTGACTGCGGCTCGCCACGCGGAGCCCCTTATGTACACGCGTGGGGTTCTGGAAGAATCGGCGTAGAAGGTTCTGAGTGTAGAACATTCTGACCTCGAACAAGCAACATGGTTCTCGAATTTACCAGAACATTTACGTCAGAGTTCACAAAAATGCGTCCCCGCGGCCAGGAATCGAACCCTGGCTTTCGGCGTGGAAGGCACGCGCGATAACCGTTAGGCCACGAGCGCGCTGCCTGCTCGGTCAGCTGCGCTCGCGGCATTACCCCCCCTTTAAAAGTGCATCGCCCCGATGCAACACAAAACAAAACAAAGCAAATAAAAAGGACGGTAAACTAAAGAGTCATTGGGAAGGCATCAGGTGCACAGTCCTATCGGGCGTAGTACGGCTTCAGGCGCACGACGTGGACGACTTCAGGCCGTGGTGGGCGGCGTGATGATGTTCTTGTTCCGTCGGGCATGACCTCGTAGTTCAGCTCTCCGAGGCGACGAAGTACCTTGTATGGTCCAAAGTATCGTTTCAGCAATTTCTCACTGAGGCCGCGGCGACGGATGGGCGTCCACACCCACACCCTGTCTCCGGGCTGGAAATGGACGTCCCTGCGACGAAGGTTGTAGCGGCCCGCGTCGACGCGTTGTTGGGCTTGAATACGGTGTCTGGCGAGCTGGCGGACTTCTTCTGCCCGTTGGGCAACCACCTGGGCGTCGTCACTTCCGTCGACAGCCGGTTCGTGGGGTAACATCGCGTCCAGCATTGTCGCTACTTTTCTGCCATGCACCAGCTGAAACGGGGTTACTCCTGTCGTCTCTTGCACCGCCGTGTTGTAAGCAAACGTGACGTAGGGTAACACCTCGTCCCAAGTCTTGTGCTCTACGTCGACATACATGGAGACCATGTCGGCGATAGTTTTGTTTAGCCGTTCTGTCAGTCCATTTGTCTGCGGATGGTACGCAGTGGTTCGACGGTGGCCGGTGCCACTGAGACGGAGGATCTCTTGCGTCAGCTGGGCCATGAACGATGATCCACGATCTGTAATGAGGACTTCGGGGGCACCGTGCCGGAGGACAATGGACTCGATGAAAAACTTGGCGACTTCCACAGCCGTACCTGATGGAAGGGCTTTCGTCTCGGCGTACCGTGTGAGATAATCTGTGGCGACGATTATCCAGCGGTTTCCCGACGTTGACGGCGGGAAAGGGCCAAGTAAATCCATTCCGATCTGCTGGAACGGCGTAGACGGGGGAGCAATCGGATGCAGAAGTCCTGACGGCTTTGTCGGCGGTTTCTTTCGTCGCTGACACTCGTGGCATGATCGAGTGTAGAGGTGAACGGTCTTCGGTAGCCTTGGCCAGTAGTATTTTTCCCGAATCCTGGCGAGCGTCCTGCTGTAGCCAAGGTGCCCAGCCGTTGGGTCGTCGTGACAGGCTTGGAAGATCTCATCTCTAAGGTCGGCAGGGATTACAAGCAGCCACGGCGAGATGCTGTCTCCGAAGTTCTCCTTGTAAAGCACACCTTGTCGGAGGACGGAGGTCGGCAGGGCTCTCAAGAAGACACGGGGGATAGTACCCCCTCGTCCTTCGAGGTGCTCGATTAGGGCGCGCAACTCGGGATCATCTCTTTGACGTCGCGCCATATCGTCGGTGTTCACCGCGCCTAGGAAGCACTCGTCGTCATCGTCGTCGCTGCTACCGGGGGATGTCTCGACAGGGGCTCTGGACAGGCAATCGGCGTCGCTGTGCTTGCAGCCTGACTTGTAGACCACAGTCATGTCGAACTCCTGCAGTCGGAGGCTCCATCGAGCGAGACGTCCTGAAGGGTCCTTTAGGTTCGCAAGCCAGCAGAGCGAGTGGTGGTCCGGGACAACGCGGAAAGGGCTCCCGTATAAGTACGGGCGAAACTTCGTGATGGCCCAGACGACCGCAAGACATTCTTTTTCAGTCGTGGAGTAATTTCTCTCCGCTTTGGAAAGTGTCCGACTTGCGTAGGCGATGACTCGCTCGGTTCCTTCTTGCACTTGAACCAGCACCGCGCCAAGTCCTTCGTTACTTGCGTCCGTATGAATCTCGGTTTCCGCATCTTGATCGAAGTGTCCAAGAACAGGAGGAGTCTGGAGCCGTTGCTTAAGCTCGTCGAATGCGTGCTGCTGCTCCTCGGCCCATTCGAACTTCTCGGCGTCCTTCGTAAGTTTTGTGAGTGGTGCGGAAATTCTTGCGAAATCCCGAACGAAGCGTCGATAGTAGGCACAAAGTCCAAGGAATCTTCGCACGGCCTTCTTGTCTGAAGGCGCTGGAAATGCCGCAACGGCGCGAGTCTTCTCGGGGTCTGGGCGGACGCCGTCATTACTAACCACGTGGCCTAGGAACTTCAGTTCGTCATAGGCGAACCGGCACTTGGACGGCTTAAGTGTGAGTCGTGCAGTCTGTATGGCTTGGAGGACAGCTCGGAGTCGTCGCAAGTGCTCGTCGAAGTCACTTGAAAACACAACGACGTCGTCAAGGTAGACAAGGCAGCTCTGCCACTTCAGTCCTGCCAGTACGGTGTCCATGACACGCTGGAAAGTCGCTGGCGCCGTGCATAGACCGAAGGGCATCACCTTGAACTCGTACAGTCCATCCGGCGTGACGAAAGCGGTCTTCTCTCGGTCCCGTTCGTCGACTTCAATCTGCCAGTAACCGCTCTTCAGATCCATCGATGAAAAGTACCGGGAGTGGCGCAGCCGGTCTAGCGTGTCATCGATGCGAGGGAGTGGATAGACGTCTTTCTTGGTTACCGCGTTCAGCTGTCGGTAGTCCACGCAGAACCTAAGAGTTCCGTCCTTCTTCTTGACAAGCACGACTGGAGAGGCCCACGGACTGCTTGAAGGCTGGATGATGTCGTCGTTCAGCATTTCTTGCACTTGCTCTTGAATGACCTCCCTTTCTTTTACGGAGACTCGGTACGGCGATCGGTGCACAGGGAGCGCGTCGTCCTCGGTAACGATGCGATGCTTCGCAACGGCGGTTTGGCGCACCTTCGACGACTTCGCGAAGCAGTCGCTGTATTCGGCGAGGAGGTCAATCAGCTGTCGTCGTTTCGGGCCTGGAAGCTTCGGGTCGATGTCGAGCTGCGCTGGCGGCGCAATGTCTTGTTGAGGTGGCAATGATTCGTCAGCGATCGCGGCGATATCGGCGGAGTTTCGAAGTTCCTCGACGTGGCCCACAGCGGCACCTTTCGTGAGGTGTTGCGTTTCTTGTCGGAAGTTCGTCACGAGCACCACGGTGCGCCCATCCTGAAGTTCAGCTACTCCTCTTGCGACGCCTATTCCTCTTCCCAGGAGCAATTGAAGGTTGCCTTCCAGGACAACTTCGCCGCAGGTAGCTGTATCGGCCACGACGGGTACGACAACACTTGATCGCGGCGGCAGGTTCACGTGGTCGGTGTCGACTCGGACGGCGGCTGACGCTGTTTTGGGTTTCTCTGAAGGCGGAACAGGCTTCCGCAGCGTCAATCTGTTCTCACCCAGGTCGATGACGGCTCCGTATTCGCACAGAAAGTCCATGCCAAGAATGACATCTCTGGAGCAGTCTTGTAGAACGACGAACTTTACCGGACACGTCTCGCCGTGGATCTCGACGCGAGCAGTGCACCTTCCGATGGGCGTGATGAGATGTCCTCCTGCGGTTCGTATTTGGGGTCCATCCCACGGCGTCATGACTTTGCGAAGGCGGCGAGCGAGCCTCCCACTCAAAACGGAGTAGTCTGCTCCGGTGTCGACGAGTGCCGATGCGTCGTAGCCGTCGATAATAACGTTCAGGTTGTTGGACACCGAAGCAGGAGCGTCGTTGCGATTCGCAGCGTCGGGAGAGTGGGAGCGCTCCGTCGTTCTTGGAGGTTCTTTACTTCGGTCGTCTTCGGCAACGCCACCTCCAGGCGTTGCCGCGCCTAGTTTTCCCGGCGACGCAGGGGAGACAGGCTGTCTCGGCGAGACCGGCGGAAGGGCGATGGCGAGCGTCGGGGGGAGGGTGAACGGAATCCTCGGCGGGGAGTTGACTCGGGAGATGAAGAGCGGCGGAGGTAGTCTTCGATGTCTCGAGGTCGCTCTCCGAGACGTGGTCGAGGGTCGTTGGGTGCAAACCCTCGTAGGCCCAGCTGGCGGTAGGGGCATCGTCGGTAGATGTGGTCCGCTTCACCGCAGTGGTAGCACAGCGGGCGTCGGTCGGCCGTCCTCCACACGTCGGTTTTTCGTGGCGCTGCTTGTTCTGGGTGGGCGTGCACCCGATCTTCCTGGCGTCGGAAAAACTGCGGCGCTGGAGGTTCACGTCGTGGTGGCGCCATGTACGGGTGAGCAGGGGGCGGTGGTCGTCGAAGTAGCGGCG
>JABSTQ010007627.1:0-18212 GCA_013358835.2 Ixodes persulcatus
ACGCTTGTCCCTTCACGAAAGATGCTCGAGGACACAGCGCACCCGTAACAAACACAACGGTCACAGTCACACCAAAAGAAAGGGACACTTACACAGCGCTGACTTCAACTCTTTGTATATTCCCGCCTTTTTCTCTTCTTTCACGTCTAATGCATAACCTAGGCCTCATCTTTTTCTTTCTTTGCTGAAGGTTAACTGTAAAAATTTTTAAGCTAGAAATTGAAAATGAAAATGAAAAATTACTGTAGATCAATGATGCAAAGCTAAGTAATCCAGCTCTTTTTGTGACAGCGCTATAGATGGATTGCTAATACACCTGCCGTTCTGCCTGGCAATGTTCTCCGCTTCTATTATTTCCCTTGTGAGCTGGTCTCGGCTCCTTGCCAACACCACACACTTGTCAAGTTCCGCTGTGCACCCACAGTCCCGAATGTGTATGCCAACATGTCCAGAGTTCTTGTTGATGGTGGCCAAGTTGTGTTCTCTAAGGCGGTCGTTCAAACACCTTCCCGTCTGTCCGATATATGTTCTTCCACAGGACAGGGGGAAGGAGTAGACCACATTTTCCGTACATCGAACGAACTTATTTCTGTGATTCGTTGTGCAGGACGTCGGTGTTCTTGAAGGAGTGTTTACCCTCTTGCACAGGCTGTAGAGCTTGTTCGGAGCGGAGAAAATAACGTCCGTGCTTACTTTGTTTGCTATTTTCTTGAGGCCATGAGAAAAATGATGGAGGTATGGCACAATCACTGGTCTTTTTGTCCTGTCCCGATGACTTTTCTTACATCGGTCATCATGCTTAAATTCTCTGATAAGTCCTTCCGCCACTGATGTTAACAAGGATGGTGGATATCCTGCGCATTTTAATCGCGACACTTGCCCAACAAAGCTCCTTTGGATGGAATGGAAGCATGACTTCGTAAGAGAGTTCTTAAGGCACAACCGCGCTATGCCTCTCTTTACGAGTTTTGAATGCGCGGAGTTGAATGGCAGAAGTGGCTTCTTTCCCCTTGGCTCGTAAGTCCAGCACGTATGGTACGGTGACATACCATACCATACGTGCGGCATCATTGATCTACAGTAATTTTTCATTTTCATTTTCAATTTCTAGCTTAAAAATTTTACAGTTAACCTTCAGCAAAGAAAGAAAAAGATGAGGCCTAGGTTATGCATTATACGTGAAAGAAGAGAAAAAGGCGGGAATATACAAAGAGTTGAAGTCAGCGCTGTGTAAGTGTCCCTTTCTTTCTTTTGGTGTGACTGTGACCGTTGTGTTTGTTACGGGTGCGCTGTGTCCTCGTGCGTCATGAACTACCAACTCGCCCGAACCTCTGTTTTGAAAAGATGCTGTCAAGAAAGGGGGGGCATCGCCCCCCCCCCCCCCCCCCTCCCCTTTGACAGCTCACCAGGAGACGAGGCACACACGTCTGCCCCCTACCGCGACACTCACCACGTGATGAGTTAAGGCCCGCTGACACTCCCGCGACCGAGCAAGACCGAGAGAGACTAGACCGGCCCTCAAGCCCCCTACGACCCCTTAGGACCAACTTCGCTACAGCGCATCCGGTCCCAAGAAGTCGCAAGAGGCCCAAAAACCAGTCCGCCCCGCCCCCCCCCCCCCCCCCCCCCCCGCCCCACCCGGCCGCAAGAGTGTGAACGGGCCTTTAGGGACATTGGTTGCCCCGGGCTCGCGAGAACGCCCGACACAGAAACACAGAGTCCTGCCTGTCTTGAGGTAAAGGAACACGTATGTCTAGGGGAGCCGCCAGGAAAGCTTTAATTGCAGCTGGGGATAAAAGAGTGGACGTGTCGGAGTGTGCGCGCCCTTAGCTGCTCAGGTTCGCCGGAACGCCTGTTGATTCGAACAACACTCTCCTAATAAGTGTCGCACATTGAGCCGTCCAGGAGTCGGCACAAAAGTCTGACACGCGCTACTACCCGCCGGTGGTCAAGAGAATGCCAGTTCATTCCCCTAAGTCGGTCCTCGTACGACTGTGACCTGGCAAGTGGCCAACAGGTGCGTGCCAGGAGTGTCCGTGTTGCACGACGCTGAACTCCCTCCAGGCGCTGTGTGAGGTGAGTTTGAAGTGGGCTCCAGATGGACGCACAATACTCGAGGCGTGGGAGTACCAGCGCCGTGTAGAGTACTCGGAAGGCCTCCGGGCCACAAAAGCGCGAGACCCTTGTAATGAATCCAAGAGTTCTGCGAGCCTTCGCAACAATACTCGACACATGGATGGTGAAGTCGAGAGTGGGAGTGAGCGTGACTCCCAGAATCTGGAGATATGTAGCCACCGGTACAGGGGTGCCAGGCATCGAGTAGCATGGGGGCTGCACTCTCCTTTGGGCGCTGAAGCGCATAGCGGCACTTTTGGCATGGCTGAGTCTGAGATGGTTGGCGATGGACCAGTCCACGATCTGCGTCAAGTGGTCTTGAAGGAGAGGGCAGGATGAAGGTGAATCCAGACGGGCCAGAATGGTGGTGTCGTCCGCGTACTGGACCAGGAGGGTGCCATCATGCTTTGGCATGTCGTTGACATATATTGAGAAGAGCGTGGGTCCTAGGACCGAGCCCTGAGGCACTCCCGAAGATACACGAAAGTCGTCAGATGACGATCCGTGGAACACAACTCTGTGTGAGCGCCCGATGAGAAAATGTGCGACCCAGCGAAGCATGGAGCCACGCACGCCAGCCCCGGCAAGCTTCTTGATGAGAAGGTGGTGGTTGAGCGTGTCAAAGGCGTCGCTGTAGTCAAGCTGGATCAGGTCAGTAGGAGTGCGGGCGTCCAAACCATCACTGATGTAGTGCGTGATGGTGGCCAGGGCAGTGTCGCAGTTCCTACCTGGCCTGAATCCATGCTGTGACATGGAGAGGGTTTTGCTGTCGATCAGGTAATCCAGGAGATGCCGATTGACTAGCCTCACGAAGGACCTGCAGAGGATTGATGTCAGGCAGACCGGTCGATAGGAGGAAACATCATTCACAGGCTTGCCTTTGCCCTTGTGGATGGACGTCACCAGGGCCCTCTTCCATGTGTCTGGGACCACAGCATTGTCCAGTAAGGACTGGAAGATGTTAATAAGAGATGATGACGCCTGCGGGCAGAGCATCTTGAGGAAAGCAGGCGGGAGGTGGTCGGGGCCCAGCGAGAGAGACGGCTTAATCTGAAAAAAGGCATCATCGAGGTGGTCAAGTGTCCGGGTGATGTCAGGCATACACATGCTGGGGCATGCTGTGCTCTCCTCAATGTCTTTTACCAGAGAGTCGATGCTCGGTGGAGATGAAGCAGCATTGAAAACACTAGAAAAGTGCCGAGCGAATAGTTATGCAACGTCACGGGAGGACGCTACGCCCAGATTATCGGTCAAGAAGCATGGCTTTCTGCTGCTGGTCTGAAGCCTGCTCATATAAGAACAGAACTGCTTCGGGTCCTCTTTGGCCTTAAGAGCCATGTTGCGGGCGTAATTGGAGTGAGCCGTGTGAATAGAGGACTTCAGTGCTCGCTGAAGATCGTTTGCTGCTTTTAGCGCCTCTGCACATTGCAACCATGCCGATTTCTTGAAAAGCGCCCTTTTGCGACTGGCGGCTTTGATAATTTCATGTGTTATCCAAGGAGCCCTCTTCCGCCGAGTTGACCGAAGTGAGTGGGGGACAGAATCATGCTGAATGGCACAGGCGAAGTCACACCACAGGTCGAGGTTTGACAGATAGTCGCTGCCCATAGTTGTCACAACCCAAGGCGCAAAGTGGGCCAGGCTGGCATGGTGAGCGTGATCCGTCTCAAGGAACCTCCATATGGTGCGGGCAAAGTGGCCCTTGCGGGGCAGAGAGGTGGCAAACGATACCTCCACAGCCATGTGATCACTTCCACTAAGGCCAGGATAGACGTCGCAGGAGAGGATCTTCGTGAGATCGGTGGCGAACACCAAGTCCAGGAAGCTGTTCCGTGGCAGGTAGGTGGGGCTGCGGCAGACCTGAAAGAGTCCAGCTGATGACGTTGAGTCTAGGAGCAGGTCGTCGAAGGCGTCACCAGGAACCGGTTCGTCATTGTTCCGCCAGTCGATGTGAGAGTTGAAATCCCCGATAAACAGGATGTCCCGATAGGGTTTCAAAAGGGCACGAGTGAGCGAAGCGTCCAGTTATTTGTAGGCAGAGTTCCGCGTCGAAGGCGGGCAATACACACACCCGAGTAGAACAGTGCCATGAGGCAAGGGAAGCTCGAGAAAAATCGCCTTCAGGCCCGGGTGTTCGAGGTCATACCTTCTATCAACTGTGAGGCCGGACGGAGTGGCGACCAGTACCCCTCCCCCCCTGCACTCCCTGTCCCTCCAAAAAATGCAATGCGGTGTGCCTAGCAGCTCACCGTCGTGCTCGCTGGAGTCCAGCCAGGTCTCCGTAAGCAGAAGAATCGCATTGTCAGGTAGTGAACTTGCGGTGGCATGAAAATCTTGCATTTTGTTCTTGAGGCTGCGACAGTTGGTATACCACAGGGTGAGTGCCTTGTTCACACCTTTTGTTCTCGGCGCACGACTGACACCACTGTCCTTTCGAGGAGGCCGGCGAACACCACCGTCGCCGCGGGTGACGGGGGGGGGGGGGGGGGGCGACATTGGGCAAAGTCGCAGGTGGAGGTAAAGCAACTTCGAAGAAGTCATCAGAAAACTGGGGTAGCGAACAGACCAAGCAGAACCACGGGTCGCTGGAAGAACCCAACCGGCGCTAGTGGGCTAAGGACAGGTGGACACAGCCGCGATGAAACCAGCCTGTGTAGGAGTCGCAGCAGAGCGCAGCCTGGTTATCCCGCACTCGCTTCGTGCAGCAGGCACAGACAGGTTGCCGGGGACCGGGATTGGACGCAACGTCACCGGCGAGCAGAATGCACCAGACGAGGTGATGCCGACGTGCATGACTTGTGAAGTCACCCGCGGAGTACCGGCGGCATTCCTGAGCAACCTGATTCAAGTAGTCGGGCCGGCTAGTCCTAGCCGGCATAAACCTAACGGCAGCCCAGCTGTGAAGGGACAAGGAAGCACGGGCCCAGCTGTGGGATAGGCCGCCTTGGGGATGGCTGGCAGAGTACTTGGAGCCGTCGCGAGCCCCGACGCTTGTACAGTTGTCGATTCGGAACTTCAGGAGCGTGGCGAAAACCAAGAGTAAGCGGAGCCGCGAAAATGTGCGTGCGTCCGCCATGTTCACACGGCCATGTGCAGATATATAATCCATTAGAGTAGATTTGGCACATAGCCATGGTTAATAGTATTTAAGAGCACGTACAGATCCACCTCCCCCCCTCCCCTTCATTGATAGCAACTCACCGGAACAGCTGGGAAATCGAGAACTCCGTGGCCAATATATATATACTATCTAAAAACATCTGCGCGCGATACACCTTCAGAACATTGGTGCGGCGTCGATTCTTGATCGGTATCCAAGCGTGCGAAGGCACAAAGATGCAGCACTCGGCGTGCGAAGGAAGCTTTGACCACGCCGCGAGACCGGTGACATACTTAGTACATTCGACGAGTTGTACCTTTATATTCGGCTTCACGCACAATGCACTCGCAAAACACATCCGCACGGCGTCGATACTTGGTGGGTATCTAAGCGTGCGAAGGCACGGGGACACAGCACTTCGGCGTGCGTAGGAAGCTTTGAACACGCCGCGAGACCGGCGAAGCTTGCTTTCGACGAGGTGTGCGTTTTTCCTGCGGCACTACGCTTTCGTAAAACTTTCCACGTGTTCTCAATGGCAAGTATCACGCCTCACACAGGATCGTAAAGAACGTCTTCGGCGAATGACGACGAACGAGTAGAAAACGTGTCTTTAGCACGCTGCCGCCGGCCTCTGCAATGCTAGCAAAACGAAAAAAAACGGCATGCAAGATGGCCGTCCGGTGGCCGCACTCGCGCTGCAGCGAACAAAAGGGGATGCGCGATCCAGCAATTGTCATTGAGATCCAACGAGATAGTGGGGCTTAGAGTGATAAACCGGAAGTTCGGAAATGGCACCCCCCACCCCCCGGTTGCCGCCATGTTGTACGCAAATGTGACCACTCGTCACGTGACCTTACAAGAGCCGTGACATCATCGGTAAGATGGCAGTGCCCAGTGCTGGCGGATGCGAGTTTGTTCGGAGCGCGGTAGCCGTGATGTGCAGCTGCTTTCCGACGACTTCGGGCTCCTTCGTGCTCCACTGACGCAGGTATATTGTAAAAATATGAAGGAATGAGACTTTATACCCTTTTTGCGCAAGATCGCTCTGGATAATCTGGATATTAACGCCTGTGAGGCAGCGTCAACCGTATCGCCATACCGGTGCTCGGATGTGTTCGAGGATCGATGGAACTTTGAGTTTTTTCAGCATAAAATTTTCGCATTCTATTAGCTTTGTTTGAACGTTGGAATGTCTGAGAATCGACACAAAGCGTATGCGTCAGACGTAGGGCCTAGGGGAATTTGTTTCAGGCCGAGGTAACTGCATTATCACAGCAACTTTTAGCGAGGAAGCTCCTGCGAACTTTACGTTTTGTACTTATCAACAATTTTATGATATAACTTCTAGCATAAAATATTCACCTTTTTCTAGCTTCGTTTGAACGTCTGAGAATCGAAGCGAAAGGTATACGTCGCGTTAGGGCCTAGGGGGGGAGTTGTTTCAGCCCTGCGTCACCGAATAACCCTAGAAACTTTTAGCGAGGAAGCTCCTGCTAAAAGTTGATTAAAAAGAAGATTAACTGGACATTTTTCTTTTTCGTAGGATTTATTGCAGCAATAAATGTTTTCATCAAGAGTGCACTGTATTAGTTGGTCAATTATTTACTTGTTCTAATTACCTGGACAAGACGACTCGTATTTGTGCTCATCCCTTGCTCGAAGAAGCAGTCTTGTTGAAAAATGTTGACTACCGTTCTTCAGTCTCTGCAATAGACTTTTTTCAAAAGCGTAGGCTGCCTATCCTTCGCTTCACCGTAACTTGGAAAAGGGCGACCGCCACAGTTCCCTCGGGCCAATCAGAGAGACTGAGTGAAGGTGTGCGACAAATCTGTGCAGACGAACACTCTGATGATATGTTGTCATGTGCCTCTCTCCAACGTGCATATTGACTCGCTGAGACTGTAGCCTTCGCCGGTTGCCAAATTGTGATGAAACGAATTACAGCATCGTCCCACACTTCTCAAGCCAAGAAGCCTCGCATCGCCATCATCGTCTAGCTGGCCACATAGGCACATATGTGTACGGGCGGAAACGCCTTCTATGCGACCTGTACTTAAATGTACAAATAAATATCTATCTATCTACTCTAACTACCTAAGGCCTTCATACTTTGACTATTTTTTTGACAAGAATGTTATGTCAGTCATCACTGTGAACTCGGCTCAGCGCCTATTGGACTCGAATGTTAACGTTCGACGTGAACTGGGGCCTATTCGTGTCTTTTACGCCGAAAAACAATTAATGACAGTTGTGTTGCTTGATGGGGTTTCGCAAGGGTCTATTGCGTCATATGTATAGGAAGTGTCCTGCTATATAACAATGCATCAACACATACTATTAAACTAGACGCTCAGAGGTGTGTTCATCTTTGTAATTAGGAAGTTACAGCAATAATTATTTCTTACGAGTGTAATATTTATTTTCAGCAGCTGGGCCCGTTTTGTGCTCATTAACGTCAGTGTGCTATAATGGTATTATTTTGTGTGTATAGTTTTAAATATCTTCTCTGCAATGTTTCCAGGGGTCTTTGAATGGAATAAATTAATAAATAACATTTTCACATCACTGGAGTTGGCTTTCGGTGCACCACGTGTGCACCAAGGACAAAGGCCGCCTAAGATAATCCTCAATGACCCGCGGTCGCTCCTCGAGACGAGGTCGAGGGTCGTTCGGCACGAACCCTCGCAGGACAATTCATTGGTACGGGCAGCTCCGGTAGACATGGTCGGAGTCATGCTGTGGTAGCAGAGTGGTTTTCGGTCGGCCATCCGCAACACCTCCGTTTTCCTCGATGTACTTTGTTCAGTGCAGACCTACTCCCGATGTCGAGAATACTTCGGCGTTGGGGTGTCTCGTTGAATTGGCACTGAATACTAACGGGTAGCCGATGGCGGACGTCGTGACTTTGTGGCATAAGTCGCCCTCGGTTCGTCAGATGCCGCTTCGCTCGAAGACGTCTCCAGTTTAAATGCCTATCGAACTTGTTCCGAAACAATATCGGCAATCAAAATAAAAGCTGGGCAAGTAGCTTCCTGATCTCCTTCCGGATAACGTCGTGGGTAATGTTGCGGATGTCTGGGAGGCTGGTGTCGAAGTTGCAGCTGGACGACCCGAGTGTCGAGACGCTGGGGAGTTGTTGATAGTCCAGGCCCGAAGGCTCGGGCCTGCAGTGTACATTCAATGTTGGAAGCCTCGGTGATATGAACCCTACGGCTGGTGCCGTGGGGTTGCGGCCAAGGCCGCCGAAGGTGTTGCCCCTCACATGAAGGACATGGGATTCTTAGCTTCTTGCTTACTGTAGCATCAGGGTTGGCGTGGGTATTCGATCAGGCGAAAAACATCCTCCACGAAGGCGGTGACGCTCTCATTGGGGCCGTGTCCTAGACAGAATCAGGAATTCGGCTCTCTCTCGTCAATGGTGGCTGATGAACGTGCACTTAAGATAAGCGGTACGCAAACCAGTGCCTGGCAGTTTCTTCCACGAGAATGGTAGGTTCTGAAGAAGCTGGTTGTCTGTCCACCCACTGTGGCAGGCGACACGGTCCTATTGTTCAATGCAGCCTTCGATGTCTTCATAGACCTTGCGTAAAAGGGCGTCGGAATGGGAGGTGCGATGGGGATGCAAACAATGGTGGGAGCGGACACGGTTTGCTGCTACAGGTTTGTCATTGTTGGCTTAGTCAGTTTCCGTTTTTCTGGCAAAAGACGGAATTGTGGTGGCTGTTGCTGGTAGCAGGGACTTGCTCGGATTTCAGGTTCTTCATGGTGTATTTTCAAGGTTCGTCCTTGTGGTACTCACTCGTCTTGCGGTTTTTCTGCCGGGCTTGGGTTAGGACTTGGTTCACGGCTCGCTGGAGGTTTAAGACGCGGAATAGTCCGCCACCCGCGTCCCGTTATCGGCAAACTCGGCTGAGGAACGGCCAGGGTGCACACAGAGTAAAGGGCTATGGGTAAAGTACCCAGCACCTCCACCAGAACATGCAATGACAGCTGAGCATGGCCTGGAACTTTCCAGAATTGTAAATAGATAGAAGATAGGACTGGAGCATCAGTGTCAGCATCAGTGACATGACAACACAACAAAACTGACAGAAGAGTGTCTATCCTGACCACTCAAGAAGCTGCATTGCTTTAGTGGCATTCTGTCCGAATAAATCCTCTCCTTCGGGGTTTGGCGACTGCCGTGGACGAACTGAACTGAAATTGATGTGGGACCACTTTTCTTGTAATGAGCCGCTGCAGACTGTCGTCGCAAAGCGGCGTGAACGGATGGACTGGGTAGGTTACACGCGCGATGAAATGTTCATACAGCTTGCAATTCGCCTAACGAGTGTTGATAAAACTTGTGTCGACGAAACGTGCGACAGACAAGCGGAATCAATACCAACTGCAACACCTGTGATCCGTGAAAGTGCACGTCTACCCCAGAACAATTTAGGAAGCAGCACAACATCACCTAAAGCACGGCACAGGAACTACCAGCTTGAAGGCAGGTCTCCGAGGCGCCGCACAACCAAAGTGAGCCTTCGGTTTGAACGAAGCGGCACCACGATTGCACACTGCCAAGCACGACTCACGCCATTTCCATCGCTAAACTGTGTATCCAAATGTATTGCACACGCTAAACTGCAGACCTCGAAGATTCCGATGGTCAACGAGAGCACAGAAACGTCGCCTTAAAATTTATCCTAGCGGTATCCGTATCAATCCGAGGTCCTAGTAACGTAGGGCCGATTGTCTCTTTCGTGGCAATATCCCGTCGGTCACCAGCGAAAGGCACACCGTTCCTTCTTATTTTCACGTTATACCTACGTCAGACACCACGCTGAACTCTGAAGTCGCTTTCGACCGGCCTCATATGACGGCTTCTGCGTCTGAAATCAACTCGCCGACACGAACGACAAGGAACAAAGCATCCGACAAGCCCCGGCCCAGCTGGGGCCAGCCACTGCCTGGGCGCTGCCATCTTTCCTTTGACGTCACGTATTTGGTTTAGTCACTGGACGAGTGGTCAAATTTGCGTACAATGGCAGCGGCCTTATGGGGGTCACTTTCGAGTGCAGACCGGAACCCCGGTTTATCGCTCTAAGCCCCTCTACCTCGTTGTTGAGATCAGTGGTAGAATCCAACGTTACCCGAAACCAACGTTTTTTGAAACCGTTGCCCAAAATTGATACGCAGTTTTAGCCGGAACTTCAGTTTGGAAACTATTGTCGGTTAAAACGGCCATATAATTTATATTTTTCTGTTTGATCACGTAAACCGCGAAAAACAAAACAGAAACGGTGCTCCAAGCGCGTCCTTATTTTCTTTAACACAGAATTAGAAATGTATGATAGTCGTTAGTCAATCCAATCCGTCCGGCCAGCCGCCATTTGCTACTTGTATGTGTGGTGTTGTGTGCGTGGCGGTCTTGATCTTTACCTTTTTGTCTTGAACGATGTTAGAGTACGGGTTCGCACTGTTCGAGAAAGAACGCTCCTATGATGTGCTAAAAATTAACTTGATCAGTAACTCGTCTGGTGAATATCCCATTGGAGGGGAAAACGTGCAAGTCCGCTGGCGGGACAAGGGGACGTTTGAAGCCACGTTGATCGCAAATATCAGGTAAGCTCTGAGAGTCATTGTGAGTGTTGAAATGCTTCTTCTCAGCGCTGATGTGCCATGTATACATGCCTTGCACCTACGTCATATGATGACGTCGAACGCCGGTAAGCACCATGCTGGTGGTTGACTCGACGGTCCCAACCTCTGGACAAAAAGCGAGTTCCGCGGCCAGAACACGGATGGCGCCACCACGTAGGAGTAGAGCAGCGCTCGCGTGGTCGGAGGTGTTCATTACTAAAAACTAAACAAAACGATAATGAATCAAACTTCATTTAGCTCTAGTTATAACTCCATATTATTTCACTAAATACAAATTACGCATTCCTAAAAATATAACATTTTTTTAAAGTTCGTGTCAACATCACACTCTCTAAATTTTGTCTTTTCCTGTTTTTTGCGCTTCTGAAACGAAACTGCTGCATGTGCGCATACGCGGTTGCGCTCCCCTTACAGAAATGCCATATCTGGACTTATAAAAAAAACAGATATGGTTATATAAAAAATGGGCATATCTCGCCATATAAAGGATATCAGTTTATATAAGGCATATCTAGCGAGGTATGCCCAATTTTTTAAATATCTATATCTGGGACTGCCAGATATGGGCATATCTGCCTCCCATATATAAGAAAAGATATGTCCCAATTAAATAAGGCAACCTTTATATATATATTGTTTTTTTTTCTACAAATATCTACCAAAAGTGACTTCTCATCTGTATAAGAAAAATTCCAATTGGATATGGAGCATGTACCAAATTTTATTAATTTTTACATAAGCTGTGCTTTACGCCACTCCTGATCTCGCTCAACTTGGTTTCAAGAGAAAACAAGATTATCGACATTCGCGTAACGAATGTCTATGAAACGTGTGTTCATGAAACGTGTATCCACGAAAAGGCGGCAGTGGAACGTGTTATCACGAAACGCAGAAAGAATAAAAAAATAATGATTCTACCTTCAGTTGTGACATGATTTCAGACGGCCAATGGCAAGTGACTGCTGGTAGAGTTTCGGGGAAATTATTCTCCCGGGTGCCAGGAGATAGACACGGCCTAATTCTAGAGGTAATCTGGAAGAGTACCTGTAGAAAACGATCAATTGTCGCGAAGTAGGTTGAAGCGCATTTACGTTGACGATACCGGACTTGAAAGGTGTAATCCGAGATATATGTCGACATGGGCACGGCAGGACAACCACTCAAACACAAAAAAGAGAAGAAAGGTGTCCGTGAAGGTTCAACACAATGTAGCACTAGCTGTCATTTGTGGAACCGAACACTAAATGCACCACAAAAATTTATTGGGCCTCTTTGTAGAAATAGCTTGTTGTCGATACACGGGTTGGACTTTTCGAACGAGATTTCATTTACTACAGCAGCAGAATCCACAGCAGCCACGCGGGGCCCGATCGAAAAGACCATAAGGCTTTCCTGATGGACCATCAGAGTTTCTTGATGGTCCATCAGACTTCTCTGATGGTCCATCAGGCTTCCTGATGGACCATCAAGGAAGTCTGATGGACTTTCAGCCCATTCCTGACGGACCCCCCGACTGTCCTGATGGTCCATCAGACTTCTTTGATGGCCCATCGGGCTTCCTGATGGACCATCGAGAAAGTCTGATGGACCACCAGAAACGTCTGATGGACCGTCAGGTGCGTTTAGATGGTCCGTCAGAAGTTCCTGACGGTGCCTAATGGTCTGTTGCCCATTCTTGATGGGCCATCAGAGGTGGCCTGATGGACCGTCAGAAGTTTTATGTTTCACTTCGAGTCCATCAAAAGCGTCTTATTGCCCGGCCGTCGGGACTTTCTTTGCACACAATGTTTATCAAAAGTGCTTGATTAATTGTTGCTCACGGTATTCTGACGGCGCCGTCAGACCTAGGCGTTCAATAACATTTGATGTACGGGTCGCGACATATTTGCCAGCATGTGATGAGTCGCGGGCTCGCGAGGTGCTGACACAACTAATATGTCACGCGATTTCTCTTTACACACTGAGCCCCCTATTCACCGGCAACTGTGTGTTCGTCTGCAGTCAATCATACGCACCGTGGAAACCCGTACTTACGGTCCATCGTTTCGCATATGCTTCATCACGCCTTTCATTACCAACGAAAAATCGACAGACTTATCGTCGACACTTTGTTTTATCGACACCGCACACCCCCAAGCCCTGCGACCGTTGTACTGCGCATCGGACGGTCGCGGCGGCATTAAGTTCTGCTTCCAAACAGACCGCGCGATCATTGCTTGGCTTTACTTCGCTCGAAGTCGGGGGAATGCACCGCCGCCTCGCTGAATAAGCAGCCCAAAGTCGAGGAGGCTCCGCAACTTTGCACGCTACAAGATAGGCGATTTTAGGCTATGTCGCGAAAAAAAAGCTGTCGTTGAATCTCGCGTATGATATATGATGGGCCGCAGGGTCAATGAGTTGATGTGATTTTTTATTATGGGGAAAGCCTTATACAGGGTGTCACAAAAGAAAATTTACAGGGTTATATTTTACCGCAAAAAGAAACTAGGCATCGCCGAACGCTCACTCTTCGTCCGAAGAAAGCACTAGAGGTCACAACCAGATGCCAAAGTTTCAGCCCGATCCGATAACTTAATCAAAAGTTATTAGTGATTTTCTGAAAATTTCATTGGGAAAATGGAGCCCATTTTTGCCCGATTACAATTTCTGGTGCCATAGAGCCCCATGTATTCGAAAACTCCGTCGGCCGCCATTTTCACATTGAAATTTTCAGAAAATCACTTATAACTTTTGAATAAGGTATGGGATCAGGCTGAAACTTTGGCATCTGGTTATGACCTCTAGCGCTACCTTTGGGCGGAGAATGAGTGTTCGGCGATGCCTAGTTTATTTTTGCGGTAGAAAAAAAAAACACGTAAATTTTCTTTTGTGACACCCTGTGTGTCTCATCGTTCGGTCGACCTTCAAAGTGCTTGAGTGAAAACATGTCGAGTCACGAAAGGTACTAAAACCGGCATCACGAAAGGTAGAAAAACCCACATTATTCAGTTGCACCAGAACCCCTTTTAGACCAGGGCCGTCGGTAACGAAGCAGCGTCGCAGGCGTTGTAGACTCAATTAAAGTTTTTGCCACCACCAACACCATAAATATAATAAAAATACAAAAAAACACACACAGAAAAAAACATTTTTCCCCGTCCCTTTTGCAGGCATCGAACAGCGACCTTTCGCTCCGCAGTCCGACGCGGTACCCCTCCGCCACGGTCGGAAGAGTGTCCGTCAACGCTTAAATCATGAGCCGACGCCACGACCGTGGCCGACGCATCGGCTAGGGTGGCTAGATAGTTGGGTGTGTCGAGCGGCGGCGGGCGCGCGGCACCGAAATGGGAATCTGTCGCCAAGAGGCGCTTCAGTAGCCCTATATGCTAGCCGATTGCTGCAAATGGCTGCGACGAGCGTCGACGTAGGCCGTGTGGGGATTGTTTTTCGCGAAGTTTTCGGTTGTCTGTCGTTACGGAACTAATAATTCTGGCGTATTATTAGTTTGATGTGCCTATATCCCAACAGTCGACCTCATTTCGGAACGTCACAGCGGGAAAATGCGGATTTGAAGCCTTTCTTCCCTCACCACGGCGGTGACGTCTTTTTCCGAGGAAGAAGTCCCCGACATGACGATGACAAGGTATTGTAGAAAGCTTGGAGTATATTTTAGTTGTTGTCGTGTACTACATTTTCTAGACATGCTAAACGTCTTAGAGGTTTATAGGGAGCCGTGACGAAATTTCGCGTTTCAAGCCGCTGTCCCGAGTAAAGCGTATCAGTATCGTCTCTCAAATGGATCAACGCTGAACCGCATGTGCACTTCAACATGAAAATATATATGAAAGGAATTGGTCAATCGTGGTGCGATTTCTCTGTGGTTAAAGCGTAGACTTGGGCGGCGGAATGGCTTAGAGCGAAGAACAGGTTCGCGGTACTGCGCACATTTTTCTTCCAAGTGTAAACTTAGTGACGAAGTACGAAATTGACAGAAAAAGTGTGAACATATTTACAAGTCAAAACTAATACATAACATACCAATGTTTGGTCAAAAGTAACGCTTATCCTTTTCACGTGAAGTTTGAAGCCTAAACTCATTGCACTTACAATCGCATTTCTCAGTCACTTGCAAACATTGTTACTTTTCCAGTCTCCACCATTCTTTTTACTCTTGTACCACATGCAAATGAAGGTGATGAGTTGAAACCCTGTAAAATAATGACTGTATAACCCCGAAGGTCATAACGAAGGTCAGCTCCAGGGACAAAAAAGATAGTTGAAATGGGCTGTGGTGAACTGTAGTCAGAAAAATAATGCACCAAGATGCAAACATTTTAGAGCAACCTGCCCCTCTTTGAGAGTTGCTGTTTTTGCTTACGCTCATTTTGGAGCTTGTTCTTTTGCTTGACATAGAAGTGCAGACGTGTGATAAGGTAGAAACGTGTGATGCTGTTCGTCAACTCCATTTTGTGCTCATCCCTATTGGAAAATCTTGGGGGCTCGGTGCCGACATGACGTGCTTCGTTCGCTTACGCTTCCTTGTACTTCAGGTTATCTTCGCTCTTTGGAACACACAAGATGGAGCAGCAACCTTCTCAATCACAACGGACCTGGATGACATCGGCAATTCCCCATCACTCGGCTCCCTGCGACTGCCAACATCTGATGCCTATCAGCTGCTGCTGATTGGTTCCAACTTCGACACCAGGGGGCCAAAGGCGGGCACGGCCTTTGACTACGATCTACAAAAAGAGCCGGCGGTCACTCCCTGGACGGGGCTCGGTGCCGACATGACGTGCTTCGTTCGCTTACGCTTCCTTGTACTTCAGGTTATCTTCGCTCTTTGGAACACACAAGATGGAGCAGCAACCTTCTCAATCACAACGGACCTGGATGACATCGGCAATTCCCCATCACTCGGCTCCCTGCGACTGCCAACATCTGATGCCTATCAGCTGCTGCTGATTGGTTCCAACTTCGACACCAGGGGGCCAAAGGCGGGCACGGCCTTTGACTACGATCTACAAAAAGTGCCGGCGGTCACTCCCTGGATGGGGCTCGGTGCCGACATGACGTGCTTCGTTCGCTTACGCTTCCTTGTACTTCAGGTTATCTTCGCTCTTTGGAACACACAAGATGGAGCAGCAACCTTCTCAATCACAACGGACCTGGATGACATCGGCAATTCCCCATCACTCGGCTCCCTGCGACTGCCAACATCTGATGCCTATCAGCTGCTGCTGATTGGTTCCAACTTCGACACCAGGGGGCCAAAGGCGGGCACGGCCTTTGACTACGATCTACAAAAAGAGCCGGCGGTCACTCCCTGGACGGGGCTCGGTGCCGACATGACGTGCTTCGTTCGCTTACGCTTCCTTGTACTTCAGGTTATCTTCGCTCTTTGGAACACACAAGATGGAGCAGCAACCTTCTCAATCACAACGGACCTGGATGACATCGGCAATTCCCCATCACTCGGCTCCCTGCGACTGCCAACATCTGATGCCTATCAGCTGCTGCTGATTGGTTCCAACTTCGACACCAGGGGGCCAAAGGCGGGCACGGCCTTTGACTACGATCTACAAAAAGAGCCGGCGGTCACTCCCTGGACGGGGCTCGGTTCCGACATGACGTGCTTCGTTCGCTTACGCTTCCTTGTACTTCAGGTTAGCCCCTCTTACTATGACACTAGTTATCATTCAAGGAAAAGATACTTGTCGGTACCGTGCCCCAGTACCATCGCGAATGTGTGTATTCATGCCATTTGTGAATCATCGCTATTTCAATGTGCTGTTCAGGGGTATGTAATCAAGCTTCTACTAGTGCTGTCCGGTGATGTAGAGTCCAACCCCGGACCTTTCACAACGCAACAAGCAGAACAGCTACTTAAGGCTCTTTCAATCCTGCCAAAACTAGAAAAAGGTCAAGATTCTCTCTTAACCGAATTGACAACTATAAAACAAAACTAGCTAACTGTTAACACAAAACTGGATGCCTTAACAGGCAAAATAACTGCACTGGAAACAGAAATGGCGTCGTTTGGTACCGTGAAAGTAGAAATACAAACAATAAAGGATGTCACTTCTGAGCTTGCTAAGCAAGTCGATCACCTGTCAGTACTTCAGGATGACTTGGAAAATAGGTCGAGACGATGCAATCTTATCTTTTACGGAATTAAGGACGATCAAAATGAGACATGGTCCCAGGCACAATCAAAAGTTATGGAAACATGTGAAGCTAAGCTTGGAACTAAACTTTCCGCATCCGACATAGAGCGCTCCCACAGGCTTGGTCGCTTTAGATCTGACAAGCTAAGGCCCATCATTGTGAATTTCTTGTCTTTCAAAACCAAACAACACCTACTATCTCTGGGATTTAAACTTAAGGACTCGGGTATTGCGATTAGCGAGGATTTTTCGGAAAAAGTGCGTTATGAACGAAAACAACTTTTGCAGTTTGGGAAATCGCAAGGGGAGAGATTCAAACTACATTTCAATAGGCTTATTATCGGTGACACTATGTTTTTTTATGACCACGGAGAACAGTCCGTTAAAGCCAAATCATAACAATCCCGAAATCAGCATCGTCAACCCGTATCTCCAGTGCGTGACCATGTTGTTCTACTTTTGAACTGTCGCAGCATAAAAAATAAGGTCAATGACTTCGCCTCTCTTATTGAATCAATAAAACCTAGTCTAGTCATCGGTACAGAGTCCTGGTTGGATGCCTCCATTGCTAACGCCGAGGTCTTTCCCGCAGATTTTTCTGTCTATCGCAAAGACAGGAACGCGCGTGGCGGTGGAGTTTTTATTTTAGTTCATCACAGTTTTCAGAGTACTGCTATCAACCCAAGTAATCCTAACAGCTCTGAGTCAGTATGGTGTAAGATAGCGCTTCAAAATGGTGCATTTTTAACAGTAGGTTCATTTTATGGGCCGCCGGGTTCTAATGACCAGTCACTGCTTGAAGTGTCAAACACGCTGCTATCTGTTTTCCCTGAATATATGTTACTAGGTGGTGACTTCAACTTTCCTGATGTAGAATGGGAATCTGGTCTTCCTCGGACGACTAACACATCATCTCTTTATTCCTCATTCATGAATTTTGTTTCGAGTTGCGATCTTTATCAAAACGTATCAACGCCAACGAGAACTGGCGCTCAACGGGCCAGTGTGCTAGATCTTCTCTTTACGAACCAAAATACTCTCATGTCTTCTGTATCGGTTTTGCCAGGAATCAGCGATCACGACGTTGTTATTGGTAATCTGAGATGCCCTCAGGCTAGAATTTCTAAATTTGTTCCTAGGAAGGTTTACTTTTATGACCGGGGAAATTATTCTAGCCTGACGGATCAGATCTTTTCTTGTTCGCG